>JAQFYM010007599.1:0-10195 GCA_034694785.1 Agrenia bidenticulata
CGAATCGAAGTAATTATTATTAAAAGCCAATCATATAAATATAATGAAAGATGGAAGAGTACACAGGTGACTGCCTTACACATAAGATACACATACATTGAAAACTCATTAAAAAACAGAAAGTGGTGTTAGGGTACTAAAATAAAGCTACACAACCCAACACCCACTGTCAATAATACTTAATTCGTATTAATATTCCTTTAATCAGACGAAATAATTTGTTCTAAAATAAAGTTCTTCTTTCATAAGTAAAAATTTTAATATAAGCCAACTTATACAAGCTCTAAGCAAAATCAAATGTAAAATTATTCACAATTAATACTAGCTTAACGTAGCCGATACAAATAGACCGTTTAGATTTTCGTAAAATCAATATATAGGAGATTTAAATGAATTATTAAGAATTATTATTTGGTGGATTCATTTGATTCAGGTGATAAAGATACATGTTAGGATCCACATAAGTCTGAGTCAATAAGCCTAGAGCCTGTGATCCTTGAAGTTGATATTCCGGTTGCCCAGACCGATATGCTCCAGCCATTTGTTGCCCACTTGCTGCTGATACGTGTTGTTGCAATGCAGGCACTGGATTGTACGTCGACGATGCTGGTAAGTGATAATTACTTAGTGATTGGACATGGTCATGATCCTGACTGTGTTGCATGTCTAGGGAGTAGCTATTACTGCAATTAAATTCTTCGGCTATTTGGGGGTCAAGGTCTGAATCAGAATCCATCGTTTGTATTTTACGTGGACGGCCTCGACCACGCCTTGTGCCTTCAGGCTTTGTTTTTGAATTATCGCTATTTTTCGGTTTTCTTGGTCTGTTTTGCTTTGGTCGATCCGCAGCAGAAGGGTCTACATTCCTCTTGACTCGTCCTACGTGATTCGGCTCGTGGATAATCTTGTGTAGCCGAAGTTTCGTGAAGGAATAAAATTTTCGAGGACATACATCACAAGGGTATTTGGGCTCGCCATGAGTTTTTTGATGCTTAGTTAGTTTACTTGAATCACTAAAACTTTGTCCACATTGTTCACAAGTAAATGGTTTTTCTCCTAAGTAAAAAAAATATTTTTTTTATCGTTGAGGTTCAATCGTTCAATCCTCAATTTCTAAATTGCTGTTTTTACCTGTGTGAAGACGCATATGCCGATTTAAATCTCCCCTTCGTGTCAATCCCTTTCCACACTGGTCACATGTAAACGGTTTTTCACCTATTTATAAAAACAAGTTTTTAAATACGAGTAAACATTTATCAATAATTTGTTTGATTTGATCTGTTTCTGCATTACCTGTATGTGTAATTACGTGTCGATCATAAGAGCACTTTTCTCCAAATCCCATATTACACACCGAACAAATGAACTTGAACTCTTGTTTATGGGCCAACTTTATATGGCGTTTCAGATACACCCCATTAAAGGATTTATCACATTGGGGACACTTAATGGGAATCAACGGACCTCGAGACTTAAGATGCTGAGTTCGACGATGAAAGGATCGCTGCATTTTAGTTGGGAACTCGAGATCACATTCACTGCATTTGAAAACATTTAGCTGTGCTGTATGAACAGCATTTTTATGACGAAGTAAACCGCTTGGTCCTTTGAAAAATTTACCACATTCATCGCACGGATGCTTATTTAGATCAATGGCCTTTTTCTTCTTTGGTTTATCGTGAACATAGTAGACATGACGCTTGAATGCCCCTGGATTGTAAAATAGTTTTCCACAAGTTTGACACATAAAACTATCATTGTTGAGTCCATGCGAACTTTCTTTATGGATTTGCAGGGTAGAGTATCTTCCGTACGCTTTGTTACATTGCTCATGGTCACATTTGAAAGGCTTAAGAACACCTAAAATAATATTTTTCATAAGAAAAGGGAAGAAAGGACAAAGGATACGGAAGGATTGGACGACAAACGAATTTTTATTTTGTGATATCAATTGCTAAATAAAATTATAAAACACTCAAAATACTAACCTTCATGCGCTTGTTTGACATGCCCATCACGCTGGACTTCTAAATGGAAAACTTTATTGCATCCCTCATGAGTGCATCTATAAATTTGGGTAACGCGAGCCCGCTGTTTAATTGGCAATATACTTTGGCGACGCCTTTTCTTTGGCTCGATTTGCTTCTCAGTGCCAGACTTTTGCCGTCGCTTATGTTTATTCTCACGTCCCTTGGAACTATCTTCGATGTTAAGTCGGGCCTTCTTTGATATCGAATGAGTTTCATCTTCAGACCCAGACGTTTCTGAATCATTCAAATCCCCCACTTCAGGTGGAAACCAGTCATCATCTGTTTCGGGTGAAGAACTTTCACTCAGATTAAGATCTCCACTGCCACCATTTGTTGAACTTGGAAGATCTTTGGAAACTGTGCTGTCCATTTTAGAGAGCTGATGTACACTTTTTAGATGCTCAGAAAGTCCATTATGACGCTGAAAGGCCTTGTCACAGATATAGCAATTATATGGTCTTTCAACACCTGCAAAACAACGTGTCCTTGATACAAATTATGATATACCTAATTTTTATCAAATTAATTGCCTAACTACCTTGATGAAGCCGCTTTACGTGTGCATCTCTAAAAAGTTCAGATGGGAAATGTCGAGGACATTTTGGGCACTTAAACTTGACTGTTTCTTGAAGTTTTGGATCCTCAGGAAATATGAAAGTTCCATCACCGATACAATTTTTCTTGTGTACAACGAGGCATGCATTTCGGTCGTATGCTTTTCCACATTTGTCGCACTGATAGGGCAAGTGAATTCCTAATAATATAGAAACTTAAACTCTGAGGAAATTAAAATTTAATATTATTTTTTAACTACCCAAATGCTTTCTTTTATGATGAGCATCCCTGAAATATTCAGATGGAAAATGCTGAGGACAATCAGGTTCTGGACATTTGAATGGGTATTTCCGTTCTCCTCGTTTGTTTCTGCTGTTGCTAGTACTACACTTCTTTTGGTTTTTCTTGAGCACTTTTCTGCTTTTATCCTTGGCTGAAGTAATACCTAAAAAAATCAAATAATCTGTATACTCCTGCGAATCCTTTGTAAAATTCTAAAACGTTAGAGTACTGTTGTACTAATACCTAAATGGAGTTTTTTGTAATGAAGATTTAAAAAATTGACTGACATCAGTACTTTTGGACAAAGTGGACATTTGTATTCTTTTTTCGAACTTGATTTTGTCTTTGTGTCGCGTTTTCCCTTGGCTGCCCATGTCAAACTATCCTCAATATCCTTAGAGTTACTGTGAGTTTCAGCTTCAAGCCTATGTACCAGAGACATTGACTTTCAAACTGATGAAATTTAGTTGAGGTATGCCTAGATGCAAAATAAACCATATTACTTACACTTTCGTAACCCTGTTCCGCAAGATCCGCTTAGTAATATGGCCAGATGTTTCATCAATTTCATTTGACTGATTTGACATAACTTGAACAACCGACCCAGGGTCCAGATAATCATCGTTCAATTCACCCTCAAGGTCCGGCTCAGGTGAGAGTGCAGTTTCGTTGTGAAAGGTGCATTCCGTTTTCACAGTAATTGCTGTTGAAAGGTCAATGGAACTTAAGGAATTTGCTCCTTCATCAGCATGAGAATAAACGGCCTTTATCGAATTCTCTCTTATGACTTTGGAGGTTGTTGTAGTCACTGATTAGTTAATCATAATTGCATTACAATTTATAATATTAAACAAACATTTAAATTGTACATCCAAACATTAGTCTGTAACTCACGTTTATCAGTCTTATTACTCGTACTCATCTCTTGAATGCACAATTTTCTAATTTCGGAACGAAGCTTGGTATTCTTCCCGGATACATTGGTTTCGTTGTCATCAAAGCTGTACCTTAGGTTATCCTGGACTTTCAGTTGAAGACATTTGAACTTTTCCATATAATTAGCGATTTTATAAGAGACTTCCTGTGCCTCTTCAATGAAACCAGAACATATAAGGCAGAAGGCCTGGCTCCAGGTATCTCCGGCATTTCCATCAAATGAGATCAATTCAGCACAAGTATCTTCAGGGAGATTCAGAAGTTTCTGAAGGACGAAAAGAACAGTCATTTGCGCTTCTAGCTGAGGACAATTAGATGCTTCCTCCTCTTCTGCTTTCGTCCCCCCGGGTGTGAACTCCATCAACGACTCGGCCGATGAACAGGTCCGACTACAAATAAGACAGGATGGCAATTCCTCGTCCATCGTTTACTCTTACTAATGACAGTGAATAATGGAATTTCAACTATTAATGTTCAACAGTTTTCTGTATTAGGGGTCGAAAGTAGAACGGTGATTGACGAAAATCATTATTTTCAGTACGTTTCCGAATGTTTCTCTTCTCGTTATTCGACTCAATCTTCAATCCCTGCAAGTTACAAGTCACAAGTAAGAACTCATCCAAACCTTTCCACCTCAATGCTAAATGAATAAAATTGTAATACTAAATTACTTTGCTAGTTCCTTTCTATTTATTTCGTATGTGGCAACTTTGTTACAAGAAAATAATTTTCTCATTAAAACTTAGAAATACGATTTACATTGTGATTAAGATTAAGAACAGAAAAAACGACAGAATTTATTTGGGAACCTAACCTTCAATGCAATCCAACCAAGACTAATGTTGTCTTAAAGTTGACTATTTAGTCAGTAATAAAAAGGTTTTCAAATTATCTTCATATAAAAATGACAAAAATATAAAATATAAAACTTACCTTATATACTCTTTCTTCTTATTTATTTTCATGAAGTTCACACACACACACTTGAGAACCTACTCAATGATGAGCCCGATAACCTCGACAATTTACCAAATATTCAGTTTAAAATACTTAAAAAAAATAATTTAGGCAAACAACTCGGCAACCACTTGGAAAGTTAGAATGTTTATAATAAACAAGTTTAGCAAGTTTGAAAATTCGCGGCGGAGAAAGTCTCTGACTTTCTCTACTCTGGAAAATTCGTACCTTACGTGATAATGGCATTTGCGATGCGAAAATTAAGGCCTTGATTTTCTTTTTCAATTGATTTTTTCCTCAAATATTTTCAATCTGCTAACCTCCACCCTGACATGAAGTACAAGTTCAAAACTCTGCCAGATGAGAGTCGGTGATGAGAAAAAAGTTAAAGAAACCTACTTTACAGACCATATGGTTGTAGGTCAATATCCCGAAAAGGACTATCCAATAAGGTAATAGCCAAAGTTTTTATTCAAAAACATAAATATCCAAAAATTCCTATTTCGTTTCGGGATATCGACCGCACAAGCTCAATATGTCCACCCTTTGAGATTTCCCTCAAGGGCTCTGACCTGCCGTTTATGATAAAGCTGAATCTTCTAGTTACGAGACGATATGTTTCCGTGTACGGAAATTTTTACTGGTAGTCTTTTAGTTTACTTTAAAATGCATCATCGGTACTTAGTGATTCTTAGCCTCCATATTAAAGGGAGTTACATAAGTAATATTGCTTAACCAATTTTAAGATTTGCCATATTAATAAGTTTGAAATCAAGCTTTTACACGAACACTCCCAACAGACTTCATCCGAGTAGATTTTCGTCGAAGTGCAGTGAGTGAGTCAGTTCCAGAATCCTTAGCAGCGTTATGCTTAACACTCTTACGACTATTTTTATGGGATACTCTTCGTGCCCAGTCACGCCCGTAGCAGTCCGTGTACTTCCTGTATTTGTCTGTAACCAAAGAGAGGAATGCCGCAGTGGATTTGGGGCCGGGAAGACAAGGACCGATAGCTTGAAGAACGAGGGGATCTTTGTAGACTGCATTCTGAAAGTCTGGAAAGGTTATTTGCCCGTCGTGGTCTACGTCTAGCGTCTTCATAGCCATTTCTACGAGGTCCCTCTCGCATTCATCAGTTTCATCGGCATCGATTCCATAGCCAGAAACTATACAGCCTCTGAGGCAGTGACTAAGTTCCTCTCGAGCTAGAGACCCATCGCCGTTCATGTCATAGACGAAGTAACAGAATTCAATTAGTTGGTCGATTTCACCCCGAAGCATTATAGACAGCCCTCGTACCCACTCAGACTCGTTAACCTGTCGACATTTAAAACATTAAATTTTTATATTGGCAATCTTCCAATACAAATAGATTCCATTTACCACTCCATCATTGTCTCGATCAAAGGCTCGAAAGCATAAGTCCAGCATGACATCATCGGAAATGTCAAAGGTTGTATAGAGAATTTCGCGGAACTTTACTCGATCAAGGGGGCCATTGACAAGCAGGCGATCATAGATGTAAAGAAGGACTTTGCACTGAAACGAAAATAAAATCCCCATGTTGTCACTGGCCATAAAAGTTGTAAAATATTCTATTTAGAAATCATAATTGTAGAAATACTTTTTAATTTATACCTCACCTCTTCGCAATTGAAGTGCGTCTCTTTCGTCAGTCGATCTGCATAGGACTGTATTTTATGCAATCTGGATAAGCCGAACTCAGTCGGGGCCATTTCTAAAGTATCCCGTTCTGATTAAATGCAAACCTAAAATTATTCTAAAAAAATTATTTCTCCAAGTTCAAATATAAAGACACAAATGCAACTTACAACTTACCTATACCCTATACGACTTGAAAAACTTTTTTTTTCGTCAAGAAATCATGGATTTAATAGCTAATAATAAACAGAATAATGAATCGTATTGTCTCCCGGGAAACCTGCGGAAGTTTATATTTTTGCTATGAATCACTGACCTGAGCTTTTTGAAGAGTTTCTTTTATTATAATATGAGTAGTGAAACAGACAGACTTGTAGGGAATTATAGAGTAGATGAAGAAGGTAAAAAAAACTGTATTGCAATAAAGTTGAATCGAAGTTGGTCGGTGGTAATTAGTCTTTCGTTAGCTATTTGGTTTTTATATTTTTTTTAAGATTTTATCTTTTTATATTAATAAAAATACATGGAAACTTGAAAATCATAAGTTGTCATCATCATCATAATCATAATCATCATCTCCAAATATATACTACTCCACCGAAAAATTTGTGTTTATTTTCGTTCTCTTGTGGTATTTTGTATTATAATGTTTTTCAACAAAATCTAAATTACAGCTCTCCAATCACTATTAGTATCGACAAAGGCGTTTATGACCTTTATCTCATGAACCGTATAACATAAGGTCACGGGACTAATAAATTCATGGCCGTGATGAAATTCCCTTTTCGAGTACCAACATGTCAGTCTGGTCGGATCGATCCCAAAAGTCTCGTTCCGCGCTTTCAGCGCTCCACTCGCTCTTAGTATCGACAAAGGCGTTTATAACCTTTATCTCATGAACTGTATGTCCTAAGGTCACGGCATTAAGAAATTCATGACCGTGATGAAATTCCCTTTTCCAGGTTAGAGTACCGACATGTCAAATTTTGGTTCGCTTCATCGTTAGTAAAATTATATGTAAAATATTTGTTAATTCGTTTTCTACCGAGTTGTCATACCCAAGATTAATATGTTTCTTGTCCTTATTAACGAGGCCTATTGAGGCAAAAGCCATGCAAGACTAATGAAAACTTGTTTTTATACTTTTAAGAGCGACTCAACTTAGAAGTCTTTTTAGTTTAAGTTTTTTTTTATGGTATATTTTTATGATTTCAGGTTCTGAATTATTTTGAAGCTATTTCTTTTTAATTAAACTTATCAAAGCCCAAATTTGATCGATCTACAAGAAAAATCTATTTACAACCGGTAAATAGCATTATTAGCATCCCAGCAAGCAGTAAATGTAGTATTAATTATTAAAAATCTTACTTTCCACCATGTCATCAACTTAAAGCATAGAAATATTTATGTTGTTGATTACGGCGGTAAAAAATTCCCCTTCAAACTCTTGTCAACATTTGAGCAAAAAGTTTTTAAAATTTTGTATTTAAGTTATTTATGCAGCTTATCGACAATTTATTTTAATTCACTGACAACTCCGACAAAATCATTTTGGAAATAATATCCACCAGTCTACCGGGTAATCTTGATGTGTAAGTGCATGCAAGGAAGGGCGGAAAACTATAGACAAAAGTAGTTTAGAAGTAGTTTAATTTATAGTTTAGAAATTTAGATGTATTAATTAGTAATAGTGTGAATAGATTTGTTTAATTTTAATTTTTGTGCCACTTGTGTAAGATTAGTCTGAATTTGTACTGAGCAATTGTATGGCAAGATAAATAAAGGCTAACAAACAATTTTGAAGTGTATTGCTGACGATGTATGAATATCGAATATAAATATTGACAAATCGTTTTCTTTATATTTCAGACCATATAGCTAGTTTCAAGTTAAACACAGAATTCTAAGACGGCGACTGTGTAATCCTTAAGTACCAATAAGATTCTGCTGCAGAGTGATGGAAAGAAACTCCACTCGCTGCCTTATATGCAGCCAAACACCGTCATCAGAAGATATAAGCGAAGGCATTTCTTGGCACTCCCTTTCTTCAGAGAAAGGGGGTGATGGAAGTGGAATTTGTGACCAATTAAAAGCGCAGTTAAGTATCCATTTCGTCATTCGGAAACTTCTACAACTTCCAGAAATGGCCTGCGAGCAGCTGATTTCATCATATGGGAATCCTTCTGAGTGGGGAACTTGTTACTGTCCCGAGTGCTCACGAATAATTGAAGAGGCTAATCAAACGGGACAACAAATATCAAGTCTTTTTCTCAAGTTTCAAAATTTCCAGCAAAAGCTTCAGGATAAAGTATTAGATAGTTATCAAGAAAATCGGGAGGAAGACCGATTTGCAAGGCCTAATGTCCGCATCGAAGTAAGGAAATTGTGTGTTGAGCGAAACACAGGATTTTTAGGTAAGGAGTGTTCATTAAAAGCTTGGGTGCTTCAAATAGTTTCATCCACTTCAATGTAAGGCAAACCTTAATAAATATTCCAATGTTAAACAGATGGAGCAGATGGTGGAGACGAATCTGAGTACGAAGACATTCCAGACGAATCGTTAAATTCGAGTAAAGAATTAACGGATGTCATTTTAAAAAACCCTGAATTCATGCAACCAGATTATCCTTATGGCGCAATGAAAAACTCACCCGAGTCCATACCAGATGATCTAATGGACTTTATGCATCCAGATGATGACTTTCTTGATCCAGGTTCCGTAGTGCAAGTAGTTTCCGACATAGGAAACCAAACTGACCAGGATGATGGAGTGGAAGTGCCCAAACGTAGACATTCAGAGGATAGCTTCAAGAATGTAGACCTTTCTATGCAAGAGGAATTTTTCCACAAAATAATGGCCCTCAATAGTTCTCAAGCAAAGAACACTGTACTTCTTCCTAAAGACAAGTACAAAAAGATTGCGGAAGGACTAAAAGTATGCAAAGAAACAGGGAAACGGTCAAAGTTTATTAGCAATTATTACAAGAGATACGAACTACTCGATTTTTTTGGAACATTAACCCTTGTAAGAAGTGGAACACAGAAGCGAGTTGTGGCTGCAGAGGACCTATTCCACGTTATCAACTCTGCCCACGTAGCGACTAACCATGGGGGAAGAGATTCTATGTTGAAGCATTTAAAAAATGATTTCTTCAATGTTACTAAGCACCAAATCAATACCTTCCTCTCACTTTGTCAAGAGTGCAAAGTACGGAGGCCAACAAGACCCCGAAAAAGAAGATCTGCTAAAAATGACAGCATTCTGAAGTCAAGTGACGATAATCAAGAAGTGGAGCATAATACCAAATAATCTCTCAACTGGCAGCTGGAAATACTTCTTATCGTAAAGTCAGATAAGCTGTTATGTTCATCCACCACTTTATAGTCAAAAATCGCAACTCATACTAACTCTTATGACCAGTCCTGATAAATCTCGGTGAATTTCATAGTATGGTTTCGAATATCTTTTTATCTATATAAGTCTATATTAAAGGCGTTGTTTTATTGTAGTACTTAGACATTTTGGGTCAAACAATACTTTATTATGTTTTGATGCATCTTGATGAGTCATGTACTTTTTATTGTAACTATTAAAATGTATCCTTTTTAATGGAAAAATATAAACGATTTTGATATTATTAAGTTTTCAGTTATTGTATTATTCCATTGATTTATTTACAAATTATTATTATTATCATTTATTCAGGGAAACAGACCATATTACAGCTTTTTTTTTAAGAAAGAGGTACAGATCCAGAGTGTCGAAGAGTATA
>JAQFYM010007600.1:0-10195 GCA_034694785.1 Agrenia bidenticulata
TTTATACCATATTAAAAATTCCTGATTGTACAGACAAATAGTTTTGATTCTTCATTAAAAAAAAACTGATGCGCATATGGTTTAACCTTTATGATAAATATTATTATGTTTTTGCTCGACATCTACAAATACTTTGTTTTAAAGGTTTTTATTACGATAAAGAAAATAAGAAAGATTTAAATAAATACATCCTATGCACTTTTTGGAAACAAAAATAGCTGTGTTTTATTTATCATTTTTTATTATTATGTTTAGAAGTTAAATCTATCTTTTATATACATTTTAACAATTTGAATTTATTATCAGATGTTTTTTTTTTCTTGCAAACGAATGCTTACTTTAGATTTTTTAAAAGGCATGAAGTAACAAATTCAGATGTGATAATAAAAAAAGGTTTTTACTCGCTGAAAAATATATTTTTTTTTATTTGCTTTTTTTTTTACTTTTTTCGTCTTATCATTACAGCAAAACCTATGTTCAAAAAAAAACCGGAAATACCGGAAAATCCGGAAATACCGAAAAAAAAACCGGACCCGGTAAATTTTTATAATATTCAATACCGGGTCCGGCCGGTCCGGTATTTTTCCGGCCGGAAACCGACAGTCTTTCGGGTCCGGCAAAACCCGTAGTTTTATCGCTGTGTTATGCTACAATATGTCAATGTAAATAGTAAAAGCATTCTTGTAAAATTTCATATAATAAAGTTATCGGAACACGATTGTATTACACATTTGCTGTTTTCAACTGTTTGTAAGCTTACGTAATGCTTACCATTTTGTGTGATATATATTTTGAACGGCTTGTTGGTAACAAGGTACAAGAATAACGCTAGAAACAAATTTGTTTTGTGATGAATACATTTTTCCATAAAATCGAATAAAATTGCATATAAAAAACAAAACAATAGTTGCTAAAAAATTGCTTTCAAGTATCAATGTACACGTTTACTTGCACAATTTTTTTTTTGTATTTTTATTAAAACTCGTATCCTAGTATTTTGATTTATCAAAAAGTATAAAATATTACAAGTTTGCAAAATATCATATTGAAATACAGTTTTCAGTTCTTTAACGCTAGGAACCGACCCTTACCGTCATCCGCTTCAATATCGGAAAACATTAACGACGCTTTTTACGCACCCGTAACATACAGACTTCACTTTTTACGTGTAATCTTGCGTATTCTATTTTATTTTCGAGGTTTTAATATTATATAAAACACATAAACAACAATAATTTACCTTTTTTCAGTAAATACAACTATAATTTTTGATAAATATCATACAAAAGTCAAAAAAAAAACATTTCTGTACTATCATTGACCGTATGGCTTCATATGCGTCGACAATTTTAGCTTTTTTTTTAATTGCCTTAAAACGGTCGGGTCTTGTCCTTGATAGTTTTACAACGTCAAAAAACGTAAGATGCCTAGATATTTTAATGTACGAGTTTTTGTGAAAAAAGTTTTGTATAGTTTACGCATATCTTATTTTTTTTTTCTAGGGCCTTTTTAGTGGAAATGTAATTTTAAATTAGGGATTTTACTTAAAACTGTATAAAAAAAAATACTAGAAAATGTGCAAACAACATACAAACAATAAAATATCCTTTATTTTGTTTATAAATCTTTTCGAAAATATGATGATTTTTAAAACAAACCGAAAAAACAGAAGCACCTTGGTCATACTATAACAACCCGTTTCGGTTGCATCTTGCGCTAAATAACAATCTTATAAGGTCCAATGTAAGTTATTCACCATGAAATTTATAAAACCAGTAAAGGGTGAAATGAAAGTGAAAAAAAATGCTAGAGTGCCAATGTCATAGAAAAAAACTAACAAAAAATATTATAAAGTTGCAACTACAAATTTTTTTCAAACATCAGTTTGACTTTTCGAGTCCAGTTAAATTTTTAGTCAAGCCAAATAAGGGACTGAGAATTATGCTGACTCAATTGCCGTAATATGACTACGTAATGTCAGAAATGTTGGAGGAAAACATCTAAGATGGGTATGAGGAAAGCGCGGCCGCAAATTTTTTTTATGCTATGTACTCTTACGATGCATTTTAAAAAACTGATATTGCGAAGAAAGACAAACAAAAAATGCGTTTTTATTTTCTATACGGAAGATTTACCGCAGCCAAGAAATTTTGAAAAGCTTTATAACAGTACATTGGTTTCCCAAAATAAACTTTACAAACTAACGTTGTATCTATAAACACGGAGTCCACATCTACCAACTTACTATAAAAATTAACACGAAAAAAAGCTGATATACATCAAGCAATATGTCGGATAGTATGCCAAAAGCTCATAAATAACTAAGTAAATCCAAATAAAAAAATGCATTAAAGAACGCAAAAAAAAAAAATTAGGGCATAAGTAAAACACGCAGATGTGATAAGGGTAGAAGATACAAAAATCAAGAATTGGATAATGGCTAACTTTCGTAGATTGTACAAGATGCTTTTTCTAGTCCCACCAAACTGTTTCCGAATAGTTGTTACACAATTACCCAGACAAGACTAGTAATATGGTTAGTAATCTACGGGGCCGAGATAGACGTAACATGTTTTTAAACTCAAAAGGCCAAAGAGAAAGTTACGAAAAAAACGGTGAGATACAATCGTACGAGGAATACAGTAAATGGTCTTTCAAAACAACTTACACGCCAAACGTTTTACTAAACCGGCAAAAGTTTAGCACTTTTGCAGGCAGACAATTCAGTAAAACAGGAGCCGATTTAGTCAGCTTTAAAACAACATCGATAACAAAAACAAGATGCGGTCTACGCTTGAGCATAGATACTTGCAAAAGTTTATAGCAACCACTGTTCGTATGCATAAAAAAAGCTGGATATTTGTAAGGAAAACCAACCACGTAGCCTTTATGACAAACAAGAGTTTTGATTTTTGTAAGAATACGACCGTATAAACAGATTGATGACACCTTTTTTGACATAAAAATTAACAAATTAGGCTTGTAGAAAAAAACCATAAGTATAACGGACATATGTAATCGACAAAAAACAGAACCAGTAGATGATAAGACTTCAGGAAAGCAGAATAACAACAAAAAAAGCTTGACTAAAGTGTAAAAGAACGTGCGATCATGGCTTTTGGTGTTAAGATATAAAGGAAAGTGAAAATAAATACTACGCGACGAAAACTTTGTAAAGATACGCATAGGAACTTATCGTTATAAGTGTAGACTGTGTCGCATAAAGAACAAAAACAAATGGTAATAAATACAGCTACGAGCAATAGTGTCAAATGTTCGTACACAAGTTCCTTATGTTACATGAAATAGCTCTGAAGAAAAAGCTGTATAGGTTTTAAGCAGTAAAAAGCATTACATACACGCGGCATAAATGTTATGACTAAGCGAAAAACCATATTCGCGCTAGAAAAAGTCACTTTTGTTTACGAAATTCGATACTGACAAAATATATTAAGTATAAACCCGAGAAAACGTAGTGAATATAAAAGCGTCTTGGATATAAAACATATATATACCTAAATACATAGTCACGGACACCATCCATAAAATTGTCTAAAGGAACAGACAACACGGTGTAGACATATAAACTTAATAAATAACAAACAGAGGATTAAGCGCACAGTGGTAAACGGCAATATCAAAAAAGCAAAACAAAAGCAATACAAAGAAGGTAAAGAAAAGAATAACAAAGATGATATGCATATAAAGCCACAGTACTAATACAAGAATAATATTTTTTAGCATTTAAAGCAAATAAAATAGACGACAATGAAGGCAATGCAGGATACCGATATTTTTATCTAATGCTGGTAAATAATGACGATTAGAAAACAAGGAAGGTCATACAAAGCGACAAGAGTATAACGTAATGTAGGGAGTGACGAATGCTAAAAAAAACACGTCAACATGCACAAAAGAAGCATAACATGTAAAGTGAGTATATCGCCAATTAAGAGCCATGAGAAAAACGTGACGATGTGCGGAAAAAACCGTGACAGTTGTACTACAAACAAGCTGTACTATACAGAATAAGGGTAGTAAATTGCCGACCGCTAGAGAAGTGATAACACCTCTTAAAAGGATTGAAAAAAAAATAAATCACAGTACATATATCGCAGTTGACATGAATATTGCTAGAGATCTTTGTTTTGTATTTTTTTGTATTTTTGTGTCAGCAATACAGCACAGTTCAAGTACAATAAAAATTATGTCTGCATCAACGGCAAAAAAACATCATTTAAGCAACAACTTTTTACATTTTTGTAAACAATTGTCGCATTAAGAGTATCAAAAAAAGATCTTAAAGCTTTGCAGAAGACTAATCATGCGATTTCGTTTTTACTCGTCTACAGTTTTCCTTCATTCAGTGTAAACATTACTTGAAAAACGTGCACAAATCTGTATAAATGCGCATCCTATGCGTAAAAACGCATATGCGAATAATATGATGCGGTATACGAAAGTATATAGCAAATAAGTAAAATTTGGTATATGTGCTAGCTGAATTTAACTGAGCCAGACGTTCGTGCTGTTAAAAGGCCTATGAATGGAAGTTAACTTTTTAGGTTCTATGCTTTTTTTTAGTATTCTTCTTGTTTTAATATAATAAAAATATATTTACATAGTAACTTTTACAATAGATGGTTTTAACAGTCTCAACCTTAAAAAATTATATTTTACAAGAATATTAAGTTTAAAGCATCGCCGATAAAAAAACCAAAATTATTTTTATGTTAAACACGAATCGTTTTTATAAAGCATTACTCAATGACAAATATATTATGTTAAAAATGACAAATTGTAGCATGCAACATTTTTTTACGAATGTTATTATATTATCTTTACAATAAAATCTCATTTATAAATGCTTAAAACCTGTATCAATATGTAAACGTACTATGAGCAAATTAATTTTTTTGCAATGTAAAAAGATAAAAAAAACTAGTATTTGCTTTTGAACAGCATTACTATGGTTCTTAAAGAATAATCGCAGATTCCTAGAAATTAAAACCTGTCATGATGAATAATTTATTAATATTTTTATACTAATTTAGTAAAAAAACAGTGTAATTATATATATTACGTTTTTTGATTAAATAACAAAGCTGAATACCAACGATAAAATAAAAAAAAATCTTTTCATTCAAGCCTTTTTAGTGTGAAAATAATTACATATAAAAACATATATATAAAATTACATACTTACGACCACTGCCGTATAGTGAAGGTTAGTGCCAGTATTTATAAGCAACAACGTATATTCAAGAACCTTTTATAAGGGTTATTTTTATTTTTTATGCAAATGTTTTTTGCATTATTTAAAATATTTTTTGGGATGGGTTCTAATAAAAAACTTAGTCTTATAACTGAAAAAACACATAAGTGTTTACATTACAGAACAGCAAATTTTTGCTACATTTTTGTATGTCATCTACGTACAGGGTAATTGTTTACTTACCGTATGGTAGTGGTTAGTTAATAGGGAAAATTTCTTAGAGACGGCCAATAAAGTACAAAAAAAGAAACAAGTAACAGACTATACATTGTATACTGCCCCGCATACAAGGTACATAAAACTTAAAGTTAATCAGTATTAAGTATAATAAAAAGTTTTTATATTACAACGACTTCAACTAATTTTTTGATGTAAAATTTTAAAATGTTACGCATTTGGAAATTGACAAAACCCGTATAAACATGTATAATTGCAATAAACCTTATAGCCACAAATCTTTTTTAGGTAAAAAATACAAACAAACGGCTGTTTAATTTAAAGCTAGATAACGATTTTTACCCAGTAATAATATGGGTTTTTATGGTTGACCTTATAAAAAAAAGGGTTCTTGCTATATTTTCGAACATAAAAAACGTTTTAGCATAATGATGTACAAAAAATATTTTTCTACCTTTTTTTATATAGAAATCATATTAGAAAAAAAACAAAAATTTATCGTTTTTTTTGGCAGCAAAAAAATGTTTATGAATATAATATATCTAAAAATACACAAAAAGTAATTTAGTCTTACGGCCAAATCGCAATTCTTAAAACAAATAACTGAACATATTCGTAGCAGGATATACTATTACTACTTGGCGATAGATTTACAAAAGTAAGTGTTTATATTTTACTATATTATTGCGTTTTTAAGATATGCTTGTGTTCAGCGAGCAACAAAAGCTCACGAATACCACAAATCTAGCCAAAAGTGTGATTCTGCGGAAATTAACACATATACATAGTATCTTAACTTAATTTTTTTTTTGTGATAATACGCAAGTTTTTTATGCAAATATATGCTAAGATATCAAAGTAAATACCAATCAATATGCTCATACACTTAATGTAATACAACGCGCTATTCAACCATAAATTTATTTTTAGTAGTGCAAAAACGTTCAAACATATACAATAAAAACCATTAGGCTTGTTTAAGATTTTTATATATAGTTAACCCCACAAGTAAAAATAACATATTAATATAGACAAATCTATTTTAAAATGCAATTATTGGACAAGAAAAGCCTAAAAAAACGCCTTTTCCTTTTTGTTTTTCTTATTCATTGATGAAGGTGTAAAAAAAAAATTTTATAGATAGTTCGACTGTCTAAAAGGTTTAATCCTTATATATATTACATCTATACCGTATTTTATATGCTATAAGAGACATTTTGTTATAAGAGACAATCATTAAAATTGGTCCCATATTTATATTTATTTTTATTTTCTTATTCGGGACACTGTTTAAATGACAGGAATAAATAAACAATCTGACAGAACTTCAATAAAGAATACGGTGCGCCAAATAGAGAAATAGTAAAGAGAGTCATATAGTGTTTCATTTGCAAGAAGTGGTACATTATTTTGCTCAATATGTAGCTGAAAGTGTGCTACGTAGGTTTTGGCCCCAGATTGACAACTCTTCTTAGTCTTACGAAGTAAAAAGAAAAATGATTTACAGGTAAGAAAAGCACTCTCAGTCTATTCAAAATGCATCTAAGTCTTTATCAAAACTGAGTTTCTAAAAATCTAGCCATAAAGGTTGTGGCTGTGTACTTCTAGAAGACCAGGAAAACAATGGTACTGTTAATTCAAGAGCATGCAACAAGATGAAACCAATAGCCAACGCATTTTACATGAACAGAGTAAATGTAATCATAAGTCATGATGAAGATTTATGTCTTAATTAAATCTAAGTAATAGTTGGATTAAGAGATTTATAGATAAATACTGCCTTTCTTCAAGAACTAAGACCCATCAGGTCAAAATAAGTTAGATATCTCTCCAGAAATTTTTACAGATTTTGTGGCTGAAGTGAAAGAGAAAGTCAAAGAACTCGGGATATATGAAATTTGGAATGCGGATCAAACCGCTGTGAATTATGAGATTTCGCCAGAGAGGACAATTGATAGCACGGAAACAAAAACAGTTTGGGCCAGATGTAGTGGAAAGGAAAAATAGCGCGTTTCTGTGTTGTTATGTGCCTCCTCTTTGACACAAAGAAGCATCCATTTATTGTTTTTAAATCGCCGAAGTCTGCTAGAAAGATAACTCATCTTGAAACTATATCACAGAGAAATGGATTCGGAAAAAGAATTTATAAAAATTTGCGAGATAACTGTGATTGCGACCCTGCAAATGTATATGTAATATAAGGGCTACTCGCTAGTCAGTTAATGTTAAAATGGATAGATTTTAATTTCAATAATAAGTTATGTGTCCCCAAGCTTTAAGCGTTACATAATTTTAGGGCTTACTGGACGCTTGAATTTATGTTGCGGGCTGCGGAGCTTAACGTTCATCTAATGAAAATACCAGCGGGGATGACAGGAATAGCCCAGCCCGCCGACATAAGTTGGAACAAGCCCCTGAAGGAAAACTTGAAACAAAAGTGGTGCCAAAAAATAATTGAGAAATTTAATGCTAACCCGATGATGTTCAAGGCGATACCACTAAACAGTAATGAATTACTTAAATGGATTAACATAGGATGGGTTGATTTAAAGATGCAGGTTATTACATCAGGGGTTGAAAAACCGAGATTTGTGTCAAAAAACAGGACGCGGATGATATTAATATTGTAGAGATGCCAAATACAATTTAGAAAGCCATTGAAATTCTGGATAAGATAAAAATAATCGAAATATTACAATGAATAGTAATTTTTTAAATTTTATTAAGATTTTTACATTATGTAATAGAATTTTATTTTCTTATAAGCGACATTTTATTTTTTACCCCCTTTTCATTAAACATTGCTTTCTCTTATAACATATAAATTACGGTATATATATATTATCTATATATGGTTTTTTGGTCAGATATTTTCGAACAAATATATATATATAAATTATTAGTGTCCATAAAACTTTTAAAATCATTTTTATCGATAAAAATACATAATAATAAAAAAGAAAAAAAACAAGAATACGTCAAATAATTTTTATTTGCATATGTGTGCAATTTTTTTTTGGTTTTTTATAATAAATTAGCATAGTCAAGATTTTTTTGTCTATAGATAAAAAAGCTAGACGAGCCTATTAAATATTCCTTGTAATTGACAAATAATCTATTAGGCTGTATATTATGTTTTTGTTGCAACATTACAGTTTCTTGATAGCAGTTTATTACAAAATAGCCCATTTTTTATCAGATATTAATGATGCAACTACTTCCTATTGCTTAAAGATTTTTTTATACACTTGAATGGCATTATCCCTAAAAATATAATTATTTTTACGACAATTGTTAGCGATTTATACTAGCTAGAATACGGTTTAAGGTTTTTTTTTGGCGATTCTATTTTTTTTCCATCTGTTAAAGTACCCTATATTTGCTCCCGATAAAAAGCTTACATAAAACCAGGCTATAGCTTGACAAACCCATATTTTAGCAACTTGTAGTATTTTTTCGGTTTTTTGGTTTTTTAACATGTCAGAAGTTGCACTCATTTATGCCTTAGCAAAAGACTCGTTTATTTTCGATTCTGTCAAGTGCTAAAAAAAATTGTATTTTCGTTATTAGTTACAAAAAAATTGTTTTGAAGCTTTTATTAAGAAAAAAGTATTTCTTCTCTTGTCATACTTGTGGTTAACAAAAAAATCCAACCAACAATGAATGAAAAAAATACAAAAGTAAAAGGTTACAAAAGATTAATTACAGCAATTTGCGACAAAAACAAGTTGTTTTCTATTCTTTGAAGCGGATTTCTACAAAAAACAGCTTTACCAAAAACCTCCAAAAAAATTATTATTATAATTATTAGCGGTGGCAAAAAGTTAAAGACAAAACTATTTACTACAAGTTAACGCGTTAACTTGGTTGTTTTTTTTTATAAAATAATCTTTTGACTTATTGGTCAGTTGAAAAATGGGCAACAAGTAAAAACACGTTAAATATATGTTTAAACTAAACATAAAGGCAAATTAAACATTCCGTGCAAAAAGCAATTTTAAGTTATATACTAAACAATAAACAGATTTTTGCAGAAATACGACTACAGACCATTAAAACTTTTTTAAAAATAACATTAAATATATTTGACTTGCGGTGTAAATTAATAAGCACAGTAAAGATAAGTAAATTTATGAATAAAATTATTTTTTAAATATGTAGAACGATAAATACGTGCAAACTTAAAAATAAACATTAAAATAGATTTTTTAGCTTACTTTTGAAAACATATTGTATTTGGCGGCAATTTTAACATATACAAATGAAAAAGGAAAAAAAAATGACTGCTGCATTTTATTACAAGTTATAACCCCAACTGCTTGTAAGTATATATATGCACGTACTGACTTCTGTCTTACATCTATTAGACTCTCAACTTGACTCGTTTACGCCCAAAAGGTTTTATTACAGTTAACTATTTGCTCAGATGCATGATAGGATGTTTATACGTAGGTTTTGATGTAAAAAACAAATATAAGTATTTTTTGCAGTTTTTATGCTTATGTATTTTTCGCGTGCTTTTTTGTTTTCTTTAGTTTACTTTTAATAGCCAACTTTTTTGTTTTTTGATAGCCCTAATTTTTATTATTTTAAAGAAAAAAAAGCACGCATAAACAACTACTCGAATTATTCTATACTTAATATATAATAAAAAAAAATCTTTTTTTAGTTTTACATACAACGTCCTTCCTCAGTTTACAAATTACACATTTTCATAAATATTTGATAATGGAGACTTTTATT
>JAQFYM010007601.1:0-10194 GCA_034694785.1 Agrenia bidenticulata
ATCAAATTTATTGCAGTCTTTTCAATTAGAATCGACTTAGACCTGTTTACGCAAACAAACATAAACACGAATCTTATCTTGTTTTATACAACTTAATGCGTTTTTTCTTTGCAGTTTTTATAAATTTAAATATATTGATGTATATAAAATCAAAAGTTATATTAATTTACACATACTTCAATTTACAAATACATTATAACAAAATACTGGAAAACGTCACTTTCAAACTACTAGTTATTGTTCTAAAAACATATATGTAGTAAAAATATGCTATAAAAAAAAACACAATAGTAAGCTAAATAAGTAGACGTACAACCCAGTTTTACGTCAAAAAAAAACTTTGGTTTATACATGAACAATAGCTTTGTATACAAATTTTTGGAATATATTTCATCTTAGATTTATCTACTAATGTAAATGTCTAGTACTGTATAAAAACTTATACGCAATGTTTTAACGCAATTTCAGGCTATTTGCGAACTTAAATTTATGTTTTGATATTTATATTCCGATAATAAAAAAAATGAATGCTGGATTTTTTTTGTATTTTGTCATTTTATTTCCGCACATATCTTATAATTTTGCCTTAGTATATTATAATGTATTTGTCATTTTTTTGATGTGGTCTTGTCTAGATGTGAAAAAACGCATACAGAAGTACCCAAAGAGCAGTTTAAATTGCGATTTGGCTTTTTTTAACTGATAAATATACTTTTTTTATTGTTTTTTACCTGCAAGTGTATAGGTCACATTATAAATGTAATATATGTTAAATCTTTACATATAATATATATTAAAGCATAATGTATGATTTTCATACAATCATGTTAAAAATTGACTGTACAAGTATTTTTATAGTACTTTTCCTTTCATGAATATATTATTTTACTTTATTTACGCGTGCTTGGTCTTAAAGCGTAAAAAAAAAAAAAAAACTAGTTTTTTTTATGTTTAAATACACATAAAAATGTTTTTCTGCTTAAAAAAATGTTTTAGGACTACATGAAATATACACAAAGTTTACTATGGAGCTTCTATTGTTTTTATACTTTTTTTGTTCATTATAAAGACGGTCAAATAGTAATGCTATACAAGAAGAACGGCCTAAATGTTACACGTATTACAAATTGTCACAAAAAAAGTTATACCAGACATAGAACAATTTTGCTTATACAGATATTAACAAACCCACAAATTATTACATAAAATTTTCTTGCCATTTTTCTCTCGGTGTACTGGTATTTATATGTTTCACCGTTTCAAAAAAATAGATATAAATGCAGATACTATGTTTTTATATGCGGTAAAATATGCTTTTTATATTTGAACGCTTTTATCGAGCTTTTATTGTTATTATGCCTGTACATGGCTGCATATTTGTATACATAAAGTAAAAACATTGGCTCTAGTACTATCGCTTTGCGTTTACGCGTATATTTGATCTTCACGAATCTTTTAAACCATGTTGTGATTATTATATTAAACAAATAAAAAGAAGTATGTTATTAACACTAATAAAAAAAACACTATACCATTCGTACACAAAAGGTGATTCATCTGCGCAATTTCAAGTTTCCTACACGCATATTTTTTATTTGTCTACAGAAAAGCAAATATAAAATCTTAAAAATTGCAAATTTCTTGACATCAAATACTTTTCACGAAAAAAAAACTGCACAAAGATTAATAAATAGGGTTTAAGATGCGCACATTACGCAAAAAAAAATTGTCTATAAAAAACAGAAGGAAACTTGTAATATTTCAAATACAAAGGGCTAAATTTTTTATTGTCTGCGTAGTTTTCTTGTAAAAAAAAATTGCGTTGTATTTATAATACAACAGCAGTGACAAGAAAATCAGCTTTACTGATCATATTTCTTATAATTGTAAGAAACTATACGAAAACCACTTAACAAAAAACCTACCGCATAGTTTCATTGATAGGCTTTTAACGGCTTTTTTTCTTCGTTGTGTAAATTCTAAACAGACAGACATAGTAATTGCGTATTTATACACTTAATGACAAGTTATTTTTTTTTTTGTAAATTCCCTAACGTTTTTCAGGCAGTAAAATGCAATAATTTTAAAAGTATATATTTTAAAAAATGTACCGCAAAGATAGTTCAACATATGGTTCAAACAAACTATTCTGTCAGCTTGTAAATAAAATCTTTTTTTATATCTTTATATTCATTATTGTCTTTTTTTTTGTTATTTTTTTTTGACCAGAAATGCGTCATTCTACACAGTGCTAAAACGACATGCACTTTTTATACCGCAAAAGATTTTTTTTTACAAATTTATACACTGTTACTGGCAGACATACAATATATAACATATGTACAACCTTACATTTGTACACAATATAAAATTTTATTGTCAGTGCATATTTAGCTATGTTTTTTATACAAAATGTATACACGGCAAACATTTGCGCATAAATCTGCTTTCTAGTCAGTTTAAAAATTTTAAGACTTGCTTTATTTACAAAAGAACGTATTTTATAACAACAAATAAAACAAATAAAGTGAAAGTTACAAGCGTTAAGCACTTTAACAATTAAGTTACTGTACAAAAACAAGTATAAATACAATAGATGCTAGCCTTTTATCTGTTTCGTTTTTAAGCGTAAGTTTTTTTAACAACCATATAAAAACAAGGTTTTGTAAAATTGTAGTTATATTAGTAAATCCTGTTCTATATTTATTTTTTGTTTTTTCTTAAAGGTTTTTCATTAATAACCGAAAAGGGTATATTTTTGGTTGAAACAAAAAAGAAAATTAGTGCTTTTGTTTTTACACTAGTTTAATTTTTTTTGTTTAAAAAAATATAAAGCAAACTTTTTATTATTTTTTTGTATTATTGATAGTTAATTTTATTATGTATCGTTTACTATAATTTCAAGATGAATTGTCAACGTATTTGTCCCTGAAAAATTACGAATAACATACACAAACTGATAATTTAGCATATTTACATACAGAACTCTAAACGCATACATTTTGGATTGTCAGATTTTATAAAAATATTTTTTATTGTGCATTACTTTTTTATGATAAAAAAAAGTATAATATAAGAGATGAAACTCATATAAAAAATACTTATTAAATTTACACAGTAATTTACACTTCTGTTTTTTTTTTATTTTACATCTACTATGTTTACATAAAGCAAGCTAAGTTACATAAGTTTTTACATGCATGTTTGTTCTAGTTACTAACAACGTTATATTCTTTACTGGCTCTTAAATTAGCAAAAACATAGTCTATAATGCATGCAAAAAAATGTCTACGTCTAGTTAAATATATTTTTAATAGTGTGTTTAATCTATTAAATTCTATAGCCAAATTTTTTACGCGGTTTTAGCATAACCTTTTGTTCTTTTTATTAATTTTTCGTATCAAGGACGGAACTTTAGTAGACAAAACATTTATGGGCTAGACTTGAATCGATTTTATCTTAAGGCTAGAATCCAAATGCTACGTTTTATGTCATTTTTTTACAAATTAAACATAAAATTTACTTTTCTGCAAATCACAAAGTGACATTGGATGCGAAAAATCATTTTACGTGGTTTTCAATACTACAAGGTACATCAAAAAAAATGCCAAAAAAAGTCTTTCAAATTTATGTAACTACGCAAATTGCAGCTAAAATGACGATTACTAATTAAATGTACGCTTAAGGTACAGCGCATATAAAAATATGTATTTAAGCATATATTTTATACGGCAGGAAAATATGTCTTTGTTTTTTTTTATATTTTTGCATATTTCGTACATTTTTTCAAATTTTTTTACTCCAAAATAAACACAGAATACAAAAAGGAAACAATGTGCCGTACAACAATAATCAAAAAACGTATTTAGTTTTGTACAATTTTTTTATAATGAATGCGTTTATCGACATTATGAATTTACATAAATAAATACATGCATTTTTTTTTGGAAGTTATATTAAGAGCAACTAACGCAGTCATTTATATAGAATCAACAGGCAAAGAAAATTTATGTATATGCTTTTGTTTGCACAAATTGGTTTTTTTTGTATAAAATAGGCATTTTTATTATATTTTACCTAGCCCTAGTTATTATGTCTTGCGTAATTATGCAAATATATACACAAGTGGGTCTTAACCAGTGCTCCATAAAAATACACTGTTTACATAAAGTGTTAGGAATTTTTTGTTGGTGGTGAACAAAGGTTTGTTTACCCCCTGTTATAATAATATATGTTTGTTTAGGCCTAAACAGTACTATTAATGAGTTTTGAGTGACGCAAACAAGAGAATTTGTAGAGTTACGTCTTTTGCGCATACATTTTGCAATTTTTAAGCACTTTAAGCACAAGTAAATATGATTGGTAAATATGAAGATGATTGACAGACGGGGTTTTGACATGATAAGATATGTGATTTATAAAGATGTCAGATAAATGATTAATCATTTATAAATCTATATAAGAAATGATATTTTTAATAAATAGTTAAGCTTTAAAATGGTTTTCACTAAAAAGAATAAGATTTCCGCGGGCTCATCCAAAATATTATACCTATAATATATTGACAAATCCAACAATTAATGTTAAGACAACAGATTTTAGTACAATATGAATACTAGAGATTTTAAAACTAGCTTGTGGTCGTGTAACTTTTGTAGATATTTATTAGGCTAATAAAGTAAAGAAAACACGTAAATAAGACGCCTATCTCGAGCTTAAATATATAGACTGCCAAAAAAGCTACCTGAAAATTAAAACTAAAAGGCGTTAAAAGCTTACCATGTTTATAATTGTTTCTTTAGTATTTTTGTAGTGTATAAAGTAAAATGTTGTATAAAAAAGCCGAGTCATGTATTAAGATATAAAAAATTGTAACAAAACTTTATAATAAGATATAAAAAAATATACAGTGCAAACTGCTTGCCAGATAGTACATTTATGAACAATTCAAAAAATTGTGCTGTTTCTTGCTGTTATAAAATGCCCGCAATTGTTTATAACATACGCAAGTTATTTTTATATCAGCCGCCCATATACTTTATAGCATTCACAATAAAAAAACACTTTTTATTACGTTTTTTGTTGTAGGCTATATATTCTAAACGGCTTATTCCTTGTGTTTTACATTATGAACAGATATCGTATACAAACAAAGCAAATAAACGCGTTACTTTTGGAACAGAAAACACATCCTTTTCATTTTCTTATATTTTTGCATCTTGGATATTTCCTAGAACGAACCCTATGTAAATTGCTCATGTTATATTTTGCAAAGTAGTAATTTATGTTTACAGTACTAGAATAAAACGACAATTGACGTCTTACGTGCAATTAAAGTATATCGTCTGCTAATGATGACTCCGTAATTATATGTAATTATAGGTAACCACAGTCGAATAAGTTTTCTTTGCAGAAACAAAATTTACAATATTTTTTTTTGAAATATAAAATATATTGTATCAATATAATACAATATATTGCATAACAATTTTTTTTACAAACCTCTGGCATACACCCACATTATGAGCTTCACTTGCACATTTACTTCAAGCCGCAAAAAACTGCATAATTCCATATATTTTTTAATTACTTAAATAATTGCTTTACGTAAATTAACATAAATTTTCTGTTTACATGTTGACATGTTTTTCTAGTACAATTTACACTACGTCGTAAGATAAAAGTTAGAAAGACGAGTCCCGTTCTTTGCATAACGTCTTTTAATACGTTAGTAATTTTTTTAGAGATATTGCAATATTAATAAGGGCATAAAACGTACAACTATTTGTAAAAAAATACAGTTACATATTGTTCGAACGAAACCAAAAGTAGAATTTTTGCGCTTAATAAGCATTAAAACACGAAGGTGCACTTGTTTACATGTAAAAAACTGTAATGAATTTTTCATGGGTAAAGGTAGAAAATCACGCTGTATAAGATGTAAAATACCACTATCGTATAGTTTACGCAAAATCGTTATCTACATATGCGGTGAACTGATCATATATAAGTATCTCTTAGTTTTTTAGGATAATGAAAATTTTTTTAAATGTTTGTTGCTAGAATTTATAGATTTCTATTAAAATAATAGTGTTTTTTGTGGTCGGTAGGACGAAAAATACATAAAACATATAACAAACATGTTTTGTGTGCTTAAGAACACCTTTGACTTATAAACATTATACAAAACACAAGTATATGTTTTTTTTTTAAAACATCTTTTTTTATCTTAAACAAAAAATGCATAATTTTTATCTTAAAACGAACACAAAGCTGCAAAACAGTTACTTAATGTTTGTAACATATAAAAAAAATACGAAAATTACACAAAAATTTTTGTATTTTCTTTGCGTACTAAAAAAGTTAATTCACATAAACAACGACGTGAGTGTAGTTATAGTTTTGTACAAATATGCTGTATGCTGTTTAGTTTTGTACACATAAAAACAATAAGCAATAGTTTTTATGAACTTTTTATGTTTATACAACTTTTATATTTTATACCACTGCATTGACTGTTCTGCTTTGATTGCATAATCTTTCAGTTGTTAAGTTGTAAAAATTGTAGGCATATGCAATACTTTATAGTGCATTTCTATGTTTTTATTTTGTTTGTAAATTGATAGTGCCTGTTAAATGATATAAGCAGGTCATGTATCCGCTAATATTATATAGTTAAAATGAACTCGTACTATCATTAAATCACGAATGGTAATAAATTTTTACAGAAAATCGCAAAATAAGCAAGGTTTCGAACAATGTTGCCAAAAATTCTGTACAATTAAAGTGGGTTTTTATTTAGGTGTTT
This sequence comes from Agrenia bidenticulata, assembly GCA_034694785.1. Classification (NCBI taxonomy): domain Eukaryota; kingdom Metazoa; phylum Arthropoda; class Collembola; order Entomobryomorpha; family Isotomidae; genus Agrenia; species Agrenia bidenticulata. The sequence goes on from JAQFYM010007601.1 coordinate 6,809, forward strand.
GAAACAATAATGGTAATGACGGTTTTTTTATGTGTATTTAAGCATGTTGTATATCGTTTACATGTTGTGTAAATCTAATCGTATAATTCTGCAACCAATAAAAAAAAAATTACACTTTAGAGGATCTTTGTGAGCTCGGCGCAAAACACTTGATGTGCATACATAACATTGAGGTATGCGCAATACGCATGCTGTCTTGTTTATATATCAGGCTTGGTTTTAAAAGTCTTGTCATTATTTTCGTCCGCCAAATGCCTTGTCTCGATTCTTAGTAATGACTAAATTACTGAGCTACATCAAAGTGATGCGGTTTACACGCGTAATTTAGTGCATTTTTAATGCCCCTATTCTAGCTTTCTTGTACTTATAAATTGGTCTCTTTACCCCTTTAACAAGTTTTGACACAAATATGTGTCATGTAATATTTAGCCATGACACATATATGTGTCAAATATAATTTAAGGCTTGACACATATATTTGTCAAGCCAAAATAGTCTATGACACATATATGTGTCATATTATTTTTTCACATGACACATATATGTGTCATCTTAAATATAGTCATGACACATAAATGTGTCAAGGCGAGATATACTTGACATATATAGTGTTTTGTTCTAAACCAACTTGGCGTAACATCTTGCCGTGTCTCAAATTCACGTTAAGGCCTTCTATGAGTCTAGTATTACTAAAAATCAAGAATATGTTTTCTCAAATGGATTACGGAGGAAACAAAATTTTCTTTGTTTATATTTTGTCTATTTACTTACAATAAAGTGTCCTATTTGCATACCTTCGATGGTTATCATGAATCAGATACACTCATAATCTTTTCATTTTGCATCGAAGGAAGAAATCTCAATTCCACTGCCATTTATGGGTTGGTATATAATTTTTCAGTAAATTTCATCTTTGCATTTTGACCTGCACAATAAGTAAGTTACCATTATATAGAAATATAAAACCATGTTACAAAACAGATCAAAAGTAGATAAATATTAAAGCTACGATTGTATCGATTCTTAATATTGTAATACAATTACAATTATACATACAGGGATGTGCAAAAAAATAATGATTTATCGTTTATATGGCACTAAAATAAAAGTCAATAAAGGTGGTAAGACTTTGCATAATTCACTTAATTAAATATATAAGGTATAAAAGGGTTATCTACTAGGCGTTAACACTTTTGGCAATGTTTTATACACCCTACGAAACACAAAAAAACATATATGTGAGTTTTTACTGCCGATCCGGCATATAATACATATATTTGCGTTTTTAAAAGCCGGTACGGCAAAAAAACCAAAATGTTTACTGTTTTATGCCGTATTGGTAAAAAAAAATATATAAAGGCCCTTTTTATATGCTCGATTAACGCCAAACACATATATATGCGAATTTCTTTATATGTCATATTAGCAAAAAAATATACATGTGCATTTTTTTTATGTTGGATTGGCAGCAAACAACATTTTATTACACTTTTTTATACTATGAATCGGAGCTAAAACAAATATATGCTCATTTTTTTATGCCTAATCAAAACAAGATACAGAAAATAAATCTGTTTTTAAATTCTAATTACACATAGAAATCACTAAACAAATAGAAATCACCATTTGGTATAGCTCAAATCTACGCATCGATTCAAAAAGGCATTTATAAGCAAGGTCAAAAAACACAGTCAATAGCAAAATTTCTTGCATTTTATTTTGTAATTTTTTTCATTTTAATGCTTTTAAAATCACAGTAAAATTTATAAGAATATATAAAAATTTTTGAACTATGCCCATTCCTTTTCAAAATAAAACATTTACTCCAACATAAGTGTATGGATTTAGGTTTTTGCAAAACACCAATAAACATCCACCCAAATATTATATAATTATCACCTGAAGTTTGTCGCAATGCATTTTTGGTCTATAAGTCGAGTTTATAAAACAAAAAATACGAGTCAACAATTTTATTTTATCGCGCAAATTTTTATTGTTATTATCAAGTAGCATGCCTTAATCAGTAAAACAAAAGGCATAAAAAAACCCTATAAAAGCTTCATTATATTCAAAATTCTGCTAAACTACAGCATATGAAACGAAATTTGTTTTCGATAGCAAAATTTTGCAAATATCCTAGTAAATAAACTAAAAATTACATTATGCTATTATTTAAAATCACATAATAATAAAAAAAAAGAAGAGCATGGATGATATTATCAAATTACGATTTGCGCATGTCATTTATTAAAAAATTTCTATTTTCATGCCCATTTCACAAAAAACAAAAAAGTATGCAATCGCATAAAACATACGTAAAAAATACTGCAGTCCGCCAGAAAATTTGTCGATAACACAGCTGGTTTATCGGATTTGTTTTATCATTAAAAAATAATAAATATCTACGTAAAAGTTTTATAAAAAAGTACACCCATGGCATTATTCATAATCACATATGAATTGAAAAAGTAAATGTAAAATAGAACTAATACGATGTCAACGACAAAATTAAAGCGACTTTATTTTGAAAAAAAAAAAATATTTTTATGCATATTGCACAAAAATAAAAAAATATGCGAACGCATAAATAACAATTAATAAAGCTGTATCAAAAACATTGAAATAAATATTGATGCAGTATTTATAAAGAGAATTTGTTTTTATCACTAAAAACCCAATACATATCCTCGTGTTGTAAAATAAAAAGTACTCCCATGGCACTAATCATAATCACATAATGATTTAATAAGTAAATATAAAAGAACTTCATTACGATGTCAACGACATAATTTAAGCATTTTATTTTTTAAAATAACTATTTATTTTAATGCATATTGCACAAAAATAAAAAATATGCGAACGAATGTAAAACAATCAAATAAAGCTTTATCAACACATTTAAATATTCAAAAATAGAGCAGTGATAAATGGATCGTGTTATTATCACTAAAAACCCAATAAATATGTTCGTAAAAAAATAAAAAGTACTCCCATGGCCTTTAATTATAACCACATATTGATTTAAAAAAGTAAAAACAAAAGAGCTCAATTACACTTCCAACGACAAAATTTAAGCATTTTTTTTTAGAGAAAAAATTTATTTTCATGTCCATTGCAATCAAATAAAAAAATATGCGAATGCATAAAAACAATCAATAAAAGCTTTATCACGACATTTAACTAGTCAATAATACGACAGTGATAAATGGATCGTGTTTTAATCACTAAAACACAAAAAATATCCACGTAAATAAAATAATAAGACTCGCATGGCCATTATTCATAATCACATAATGATTTAAAAAAAACACTGTAAAAGAGCTCAATTACGATGTCAACGACAAAATTTAAGCATTTTATTTTTTGAAAAATTTATTATTTGGGGA
>JAQFYM010007602.1:0-10193 GCA_034694785.1 Agrenia bidenticulata
CAGTCGCAAATCCAAGATTACTTACATATTTTCATTTCGGTATGTTTTTGCAAATATTTTTAGGGTTTACCATATTTTACCATAATGGCCATAATGGGGGAAAGTTAAAAATCATATCCCATAATATGGCCATACCATATTAGACCCCCCTGGTTGTAACCCATGATTTTTTTGAAAACAGAATTAAATTATAACAATTGTTTATATGCTGGTTACAAAAAATACGAAGATATCAGAATTTGTTTGTATTTTTGCCTATTATATGGTACAAAAAGTGTTGGAAATCAAGTTATTTTGCATTTTAAAATTTTCTAAAACAAAGTGCAAACTATGAAAACTATATATCACTTTATGGACATTTATCACAAAACTATGCATAAAACAAATAAATTGAAATAAATAGCAACATTTTTTTTATATTCTAGTGTCCAATAAAAAATAAGTAAGCTCGACTAATCCACCATTTAAAATAACCGATTTTTAAAAAAAAATTATTACTAAATTACAAAAAATTCAATTTAAGCCATATTATTCATTATGTAAAACGTCCTTCTCCAAAATAAACCCATATTATATGGCCATTATGGAAAGAAGTCATATTTTTTCCCGACCCCTGAAAGGGGGTAACAGGGGCATTTCGGAATCGCATCCGTTTATTTTGGGCACCCTGTACAATGAAAACCCCTGTATTTATCAATTAATGAAAATTATATGGCTATGATGTCATTTTATATATAATCAAAGCATATCAAATTAAGGATTATCTTTATCCAAATCATGCTTAGATTACGTATATTTAAGCCATATCAACATATTCACATTACAAACGGACAAATAAAGGAGTATTAAAGTATAAAAGAAAAGTGCTTTAAGATTAAATATGAATTCAAAATACATTATATTAACTCATTTAGTATCTTCTTTATTTGATTACTTCAACTGTAAATTCTATGTTCGGGCTCGTGCTGCTCAAGGCGGTAGGTGTGGCCCAGGTGGGTGTCCCCCAGGTGGGTGTCCTCCAGGCGGGTGCCCTCCAGGAGGTAGGTGTGGCCCAGGCGGGTGCCCTCCAGGAGGTAGGTGTGGCCCAGGCGGGTGCCCTCCAGGAGGTCGGTGTGGCCCAGGCGGGTGTCCTCCAGGGGGTAGGTGTCCTCCAGGTGGATGTCCTCCAGGTATGAAGTGTGGTCCAAACGGATGTGTTCCTGATGATGGAAATCCCGGAAAGAATCAACAAGAAGAAGGAAAAGGAAGAAGAGGCCAACAAGAACAAGGAAAAGGAAGAGGAAGCCAACAAGGAAGAGGAAGAGGAGGCAATCAAGGTCGAGGTGGCTCACAAGGACAGGGTGCCAGTAGAGGCGGCCCAAGCGGAAGAGGCGGCAGAGGTGGCCAAGGTGGTTTCGATAGAGGTGGAAGAGGACAAGGAGGTGGCAGAGGACACCAAGGTGGCAGAGGCGGAAGAGGACGAGGTGGTGGCAGAGGTGGCTGGTAAGTCCAAAAATGTAAATCCAGTGCCAAGACCAAGTTTTTGCTTCTGTACAAATGTAAAACAAAATTAAACCATGTATAAAATAAACTATCGTCTTACCCTGCCTAAATGTTGCGCGCGAAATAAAAAAATGAAAATTTGACATAAAAAAATTTAGGCGTATAAATTTGTCATCATATATGCGCATAATACATACGCGCAGTAACTAATTCCCTTTTAAAATAAAATTTTAAGTGTTTAATGACAACCTACAACTTAAAGGAGTATGTAGATTTACCATTAGGTTAAAATTTAAAAATTTCAAATATCAATTTGCTCTACTCGTTAAAAAACAAGGTAACGATGTCAGAAAGAAGTTTTCTAAGAGATTATCTTACATGCAATAGTGGTTTACTTTAAATTCATTTTAAATATTATTTTTAACGCAAAATAGTATTTTAAAATGAAGACAATGCATATTTTTACCTGGTCTACGAGAACTATGCGGAAAATTTTTTAAAAGCTATGGATTCGAATCTTAAATGCATATTACGGTATAAAGAAACTATATAAGTGAGAAGAACATAGATTCTACAAGTATTATATAAAATTTTTTTACAATTAAACAAGTTATATCTTATTTATTAATAAAATCTTGGTTAATAAATTTGTTAAAAAGTGTCACTTTTTATTAAAAAAAAACATTTGTATACCTACGCAATTTTTGCGCAAAAAAGACAAAATTTCAGCTGTTGGCGAATTAAACGGCGGCGTAAGACATTGGTTACGTTTATTATTATTACTTTTACTTCCATTGCTACCAGGGATGGGCAGATTCACGTTTTTATAAATTGTGGTAATATTCTCGAGTATATTTTCGGTAACGGTAATATTTGCGAATAATCTTTTGCAGATATTTTTTGGTTACAATGAATTTAAATGGTTTAAATACAAAATATTTTACAAAAAAACAAAAAATGCAGGTTTTGGAATATAAGCGTAAGAATCGTTATTTTTATGAGATACGTTATTACTATAGCATTTTTATAATCCAATTTGTAGTTTTTGTATTCAAAAACATGCCAAACTAAGATTTTTTATACGTACGGCATACGAAGGCAAGTTTTCTGCTCTAAAAATTCAAGTCTAACTATTATGATTAAAAAAGACAAAATTCGAAAAATACTTTTTTTTATAAAAGAATGCCACGTAAAAAACAGCCTCTAAAGTGAGTTGGCACTAAAAATGAGATTTTGTTATAAAATTATGTGTCTAGGTCTTTTTAAGTAAGTCCGTATACGGCAAATAGATGTTGATATTGATTATATATATAAGACATGGCTGTAAATGTGTTTTTTATTACGTACTATGCATTTATCCAAATTATGTTAATATTTAATGAGTGGGTTGAATGAACTGAAAAAAAAATATCAAAATGCATACTAAAAAAATGACGTATTTATATTACAAGTGCATCATTCTACTTTAAAAAAATCGGTTTTAATAAATATAAGGTTATTTTTAATAATACCTTTTATTGTGGTATGTTTTTGAACGGTAAATGTTTAATTGTTGTAGTAAAGTTGTTCTCTTATACATGGTACTTCATATCCTTGTTTACCGAAGACGAAATTCCATTTATAGAACTGTTATTAAAGAACGTGGTTACTGCGTACAAAAATACCAAGATTCTTTTTTTATAATATTTTTATAATATTTTTGTGTGATAAGTGCGATATCATAACTTCTTTTTAAACCTTCCTGTGTAAAAGAGAAACATAAAAAGACCAAATTATTTTTTACGGTGCATTTATTGGGTTACGAAGTTTTGTAAAAACCAATCTTTATATCTCACTGGCTTCAAGAAAATCAGTATTCAAAAGAAATTTTGATTATTTTAACCAGAAAACATGATTTATTTATAATTACGATTAATATATTTTTGTTCCATTCGTTCGAATACTTTTAAACAATTTAAAACAATGTATTTTGATTGTATAAAACCACGTTGTACATTTTTAACCCAAAAATACAACGTTCTTGCTAATTATATAAACAACTTCAGCTTAAATTTTTCTAGATGTTAGTTCATTGGTTAATAGTCGTATAAGGTAATAAGAGAAAAATTCTATAAGTAAATATAAAAAAAATGTAACGATCATCGTTTTCTTACTAAGTGTAAACTATATATGACCGGGTGTTTTTATCTTTAAGTTTAGGGACATATTCTTTTTATATAGTACTTATTGGTATCGTCGCTATTTTAAAGACTATAAAAAAATATCAAATCAATTAAGAAATTACCAAATGGTAAATTCAAAATCAAGAGTCATGAATATACTCTAGTAATTCCAGACAAAATGAGAATATATCCATGCCCATCCCTGATTGCTCATAATTAAATCTCTAAATAGTGTATCAAATTCATATACAGTACTTTACGATTTTATATGCCCAACAAGTTTAATATATATGACTCATTTAACTCAACAAAATGTAGTCTCACTTAAATAACCTTAAATTGAAACAACGAAAATTATAGCTACTTGATTTTTGGTCTTGAGCCGTGCGTTTGACATGTTATACAAATCACGACCCAAGATTTTGTAATTTATGGGCATATTCAATTTTGTCGTCATATTTGCAATAAATTATTTTTACACCGTCTTTTTATGGGCAGAATTATGTAACTGTAAAAAGTCAACAATAATTGTGCGTTTTTTATATAATCCTGATAATTTAACATTTGGAAATTTAATTTATGGGTGCAATAACCCGAGAATAATTTTAAAACACCGTTAAGCAATAGTAAAAAATAGGGGTGCATAAATTTTTGTCAAAAATACAATGCGTTTTAATTATTTCGCAATTTTCCGTTCACCACAATAAACCATTTTTCGACCTCTAAACATGTTTTAAACGCGGCTTTTCTCAAAATTTTTTATACGTTTTGCTTTTTTTTTACAAATAATTGCTTTTCTATTAGTAAACACTAATAAATGTATTTTTAAACATTTTTTGTTGTGCTTTACCTTGCAATTCTTTATTAATATCTTTTTGTGCATTAGGTTTTTCAAAACACAGACTTTATAAGGCTATTTGTATTGTAAGAATTAATTTTTAAACACACTGATAGTTTAGTTTATAGAAGCACAGCCTAACAATCAGCACCAGGACTTCTTTGTTGTTTGTAAAAAATATTTATTTTTGCAGGTGTAAGTAAAAAACTGTTCTTAACAGAAAAGATTGAAAATATAAATCATATTTTTAGTCGTTTAAAAATTTACAAATCATTCTATATAGAATAAAAAAAGAATCTCTGTGTAACTACAGGTCTTTTTATATTTGCGCTATACGGAGAAAAGAGTTTCTTTCAAACGAGATATTAGTTGAAATATTTTAATGAACTAGTTTTTGTAAAAAAATAGTAATTTGGCTACTTTTTTACATTTATTTTACATTAAAGCCTATATTTTTCGTAAGATATAATTTTAAAGGGTCGGCAATATTGTATTAATAGTTCATGCTATATTAATAATAGCTTGTACGCAAATAAATATTTTTTTTTTGTTTTTTAGTAGATTTTAATTATTTGTTTTCTGACGCGAAAATATTTTTTTTCCTTTTTGGCTAAAAAGGATGTAATATATTTAATGAATTCTTTTATATATCTACAAAAGAATTGCTTTATTGCCAGTATAAATTTAGACAAATTATGCAAATTGGTAGTCAAACATCATTTTTTTCTACTTATAAGTTTTGCAAATTTAAAGTATTGAAAAGATTTTTTTTTTATCTTTAGATTTGTTGGGGGGCACGATACAAGCCATAAAAAATTGGCAGCGGAAAAAAAACAAGATTTGTTTGCGAAGCTTTTATTTGCTAACAGTCGACTATTTTTTTTTCTGCGACAAGCCAAAGCATAGGTTCGTATGCTGCAATATTATCTGTAATAGTTTCTGTTTTATAACGCATACAAACGCATTTTTTTATTAAATTACAAATTACAAAGACTATAAACAATGAAAAAAAAATCACGCTTTCATACCAAAATATAGAAGTTTCTGCTCAAAAAAGATGTTTCCGGACATTTTGATTTTTCATTTGTAAATATTACGTTTAATAATTAGCTAATATTTTTTATAGAGTCAAATAGTTTGTCACATTGCTGTTATTTTTTTTTAAAATAATACATAAAAAACGTACATTCATGTAAAAAACTAACTATCAAATTTTTTAGTTGCATAGTTGTTGACGATAATCTTTAAAGAATATAATAAAAGATCTGTATTTGTTAATGTGGACTCTAAACCAGGACCCTACAGGCTATAGGCTTTTTTACCGGGCGCGGCTTGTAAGCTACAGGTCAAGGAGATCGGTACGGTCTCTTGAAGATAAGCGCAAATACTACAAAAAGACCAGTATTTTTACTGGTTTTATGTCTGTAAAATAGGTAATTTGCATCTTTCTCTTTTGTCAAATTAACCAGCAAAAATTTCCATATATATAATTTGAAAAATAAAAAGCACGCAGAATCGTTTTTGTACTTATCGTAGTTATGAATATAAAGTGAAACGCACCATTGCTACTTTTTTTTAACAAAGGGTAAGCCCTAAAATTCGAAAAATAAAAAATTTTGTAGGATATTAGTATTTTTTTCAACTAATAAAAAAAGCGATTTTTAATAGACGTACACATATAACTTGCTAGCAAAGTTTTGACAACCGCAGAAAAAACGATGTCGTTTGGTCTTCCATAATCTCAGTACTTAAAATTTTGATTTTTTTCTTATACGTAATGTTACTAAAATAAAATTGATACTATTTTTTTATAGTTTTTTCTTTGAAAACAAATTTACACGGCTTCTGACAAGTTTTTTTTAAACTCCAAGTATTCTGACAGGTTTTTTAAACTACGAGTTTTTAATTTTAATTTTTTTTAAGAATCCCGTTTTTAGATTTTACTGTTGCATTAACCGGTCTGTTAAATTTTTGTACATAAAAAGCGAGTATTTCATATAACTAGTTTTAAACCTCTAGTATTCATGTTTGGCAGTTCTGACTATTGTTATTACGAAAATCTCTGCATTTTATTACTTATTTTTGACTTAAAAACATTCTTGATTGTCGTTTTCTATGAAAAGGGCTACATAAAAAAATTATTACTTCAAAGTAAAATATTTAAGAAGTTTCTTTACTATATCATTGTATGTTTCGTATGTTATAGCAAGTTTTTAGTGACTTTTGAATAGTAATCAGAATAGTTTACTTAGCATCTATTATCGTCTTACCCCCATAATCTTGCCAAGCGCGCGTTTCAGACGCAAATAATCACTAACGGTTACAAATATACTACTTAAGCCCGTAAAATTGTAATTGGCGTTTTTCATGTGCGCTTGGCGAATTAAATATTTTTGGAGGTAACATATATTTTGTTGTTTGATGTTTTTGGTATTTAACCGACAAACTTCACCACAAAACCATTAGTTTTTTTACAAGAATAAATGAAAAGTCAGATCAATATTTAAAATCATTTATAATGTGTCTGATTTTAATAAAATAATTTTGTATATACAATATTTTTTTATATTGTTTAAACTAGCTTTAACCTACAAATAAAAACATATTCTTACAAAAAACTTTGGTTTTAATACACAAAACATTTATTTGCATATTAAATTGTGCTTAGGTGATAGATAAGAAAAGCAAGAATGCCGTAAAATACGGCAAAAAAACTGTGGTTAAACCGGTTTTATCTGCAAAAACCTGCGTTTTTTACATTTATATTTTTTAATATTAAAACACATGATTTTTCAACATAAAAACGTATTATTTGCACATATAAATGTGCAGATACCTTGTAAATAAGCTTTAATACCGTTTTATACCTTTTTTTGCATAATATCCTCCAAAGACATTCAGGAAAATGCAGTAAACTTCTGCGGTCACTCGTAAAAAAACTGTCAAATTTTATTTTTTTACTGAAAATGCAAAGATACTGTCGAAGAATCCCCTAGTACTAATATAAAGACAAATAAATTAAAAAAACCTTTAGAAAAACATTTTTATGTACAAATTCCTTTGACAGACAACCGAATATAGTTTCTCTTTTACGCTTCTATTTTAACATGTAAAAGTAAAAAAATCCTGGCTTTTCATTTTGGTATTTTGACAGATTACTAAAAATAAATAAAACAAATAATTTCATAATAATGCATGATACAACATTGCATATCATGGATATATATGGTAGTTTTGTAAAACATATCGGCAGAAATTAAATTAAATAAAATAATTGATGGATATAAAGCATGTACTTGTATTAACTATGCATACTTTTACGCTTAAAAAACATTTACGAGCCCCGGAACAGGCTTGTATCGCGTTTTAAAAACGAGTTACGAGCGCAGTGATTGTATAAATCCGGTTTTATTGTATACAAATGTTGAAAAGATACTTGGTTTCTAACAATAAAATATACATACGAAATATACTTAGAACAGAACTAGAAATATTATACCAATTCATGTTTCGGACGTAGTCCTCAGAGACGGATTATAGGGGTAGGGCACTGAAGGTGCGCACTGGGGCCCCTGGCTGCGGGGGCTCCAAAAAATTTGTATAATACGAAAATTTATATTAAAAAAAAAGCGAAACCTAAAATTCTATTATGTGTAAGTACAGAATCATAAGCTAAAATAAAAATCAGTGTATGCCAATTTAGCTGCAGAGAATTCGCATTTAAGGTATGGCTCATGAGGGTTTGGATTTATAATGACGCTAAATTTTATTAACTAGTTTTAAATCGGACTTTTTAATCTATTAGTTTGGTATAAAAATATTAATTTTATATACTTAATAGAAAAAATATGTTAACAAATTGTTGCGCAATTATCGATACTTATGTTTCGAAATTTCTGTAGTTTACATCACTAAGAATTATAGCAAAGCAAAAAACAAAAAATGAATGTTTATATCCTAAGAAAACACAGCCTTATTTATTTTTCTAGTGTTATTTAGTTAATACAAACACTTTATTACTACACATTAGAGTAATATGAAGTGTAAATAGATACTAATAGAGGTTTTTAGGTAAGCAACGTGTACTTTCTTTGTTTGACTACTGACATACTCTTTATAGTTGGCAGATAGAAAAAAATTCATAACCATTTATTTACGCTTTTTCTGGCGTCAGGTAACACCAAATAACTTTTTCAGCGTCCATATTATTTTGATTAATTTTCAGTAAGCAAAAACTTTTAATAATAAGCATAAAAATACAAAATAAAAAAAAAAACTGATTAATTGCAAACTGTTAGTTTTTTTAACAGGTTATGGTGCACAAAAACATTTTCAACATAACGCTTACATGTTGTTCTTTTTCTTTACGCATATTTAACCGAACGATATTGTTTTACAGCTTTCTTATTACACCTTTGCAAGCTGGGGTATTCGCTGGTTACTTTAAAATCTAAATATACTCCTTGTAATGTATCATTAACAGGCTTTGTATTTCGGGATCGTGGTTATAGTCGTAAATGTTTAACACGGGGCACTTTAGCCAATTTTTACCTTTTATTTACGGGTTTTACACAAAAGCGTTTTTAAAAACCCAAAAAGCAACATAAAAACTTTTAATATAATAAGTATCGGTTTGTCAAATAAAAAAATACTACTGCAATTTTTTTTAATACCATTAGTCTGCAACAATATCTACACTTCAACAGAATAAGTGTATAATTTAAGCATACGTTTAAAGAGAAATTTTTTTACCTAAACTGTAAAAAAACCTATATTGTCCCAATATTGAAAAAAATGGATTTTTTATTTGTACTCGACAGGGAGAAATTAAACCTATGCTCTTTTTTATGCAAAGTAGTTCTATTGTCAAAAAAACGTAATTTCAAAATTTACCTGCAAATAAAATTATATTGCTTTTTACGAGTTTCTGTTAAAAAATATATGCTTAAAGGTTCGTTTTTTTTGCTATTTAGGCAAATTTGCTAAATATTGGATTAGAAAGCGCAAAAAAAAATCTTTTTTGAAGTTTACCTGTACCATAATATTTCACTGCAGATTATCGGAAGTTGTTGCATGCATTCAATGGTTAAAAATTTAGGAATGGATAAAATTGTTTTTTGATTATAAACATTGTTGTAAAATACGTTGACTTTAGTCATTTTATATCACTACTCATTTATTTTTCATATAAATATATATTATAATTGATTTGTTTTAATATATACCTAATATGAAGTTATACGTAAAAACAAAAAATCTACGAAAATAATTTGTCATTACTTATCGGTAAATAGAATTTACAAAAAAAAAAATATGAAGAGAAATACGGAAAATGTGTGCGTTTTCACGTAACGGAAAATTGCCTGATCATAAGTATAAACTTATAACTGCATATTGAATAAAATTTACAAATTAATGATGCTAGAAATTAACGACATATAACAAATAATAAACCAAAATAAACTATATTTTAAGAATTTCTATAATATCTTCGCAGTTTTTTATACAAAGTAAAAGCTACATGAAAGTCTTGAAATTGTGCACTGCCTAGACGTCTACAACATTTTATGTATAACTATAAAACTTTTTTGATATACATACTAAGTTTTATTAATTAAACGCCAAAAAATTTTAAATTGTTCCTGCTGATCTAAAAGTGCTTTAACATGCAATGTCTTTTACAGCCATACATAGTCAATCAATTATGGATT
>JAQFYM010007603.1:0-10191 GCA_034694785.1 Agrenia bidenticulata
TATCGAAAGAACTTTGTTTTTATTGATCTGTAATATCCGATATAAACTAGGCTGCTGCCACCTCTTTTATTTGCTGATTTTGTGTAAACGATTTTGTTATAATTATTTGTTTTAAACACTTTGCGACAAAAAAATTCTGTATAGCGTTCGCAAACACACTAATTTTGTCGCACTTGCAAAAAGTTTTTTACTATATGAACTGTTTTAGCATTTGTATACGAAGTTTTTGTGATGAACATAGGGAAGAAGACAAAAATGAGAAAAATAGCCAGTTGGTTTATTCATATATTTTTACTCAAAATAAATATAATTTTTAAAATGCTTTTTATACTCAATGATATACGATATATTATAATTTATGCCTTAGAGCCTTTTTTTGGCAAGCAATAAAATTTTATACTAAAACGACAGTAATATACAGTAAAATTTACAGTGTTTTTGTTTTTTACTTGATTTTTTTATTAAGGTAGAGATTTACTTATCTTTATGAATAAATTTGCAAATTAAAACAAAATTGAAGAAAGACGTATGTCTAGAGGTCAATCTTTTTGCAATGAACATAAAAAAATGTACAAAAAAGTATACCGAACTCATTTATTTGGTGTATGAAAAAGCTGATATGCTTTATAGTCGTATCAAACTACATGAACAGTTTTATAAGTCGCACTATATGTTTTTTTAAATATGCACATTATATCGCGCGAAAATAGTTTTTTGATATGTAATTCAATCGTTATAAGGTTGTAAAAAGAATAAAATACGCCAACGAACTTATATAGATGCGAGTTTTATTTTAGTTTTTGCGTATATTTATACTATATACAGATTGTTGTATAACTTACAAAAATGGCTACTCGCGAATACATACAAAAAACGTCTTTAAAACTATATAAAAATTTGTCAATATTTAATTCAAAGTATCCAAGTCAAATATAGGCATTTTGGCATATTTTTAGTACAGACTTACATATATATATATCTTTTACCTACGTACGCAACTTATATAAATAATACGTTCTGTGCAAACCTTAACCTCTTTTACAGTTTATTGTGCCAATTTATTTATAATGTTATTTTTGTGCATTAGATTAATTTTACATTTATGTTACCTTGCGAGACAAAATGCACTTAGTATGATACTACAAATGTCGCAAAAAAAAGCGCAAATATATTTTGAACTATGTATGAGACATTTTCTACATAGTTTTTAATATCGATAAATGTAAAACAAACAGGAAAAAGTCTATTATTTTAGTTGTTTCGAAATAATAAAATTATACCTTAGTATGTTTTTTGTGTGACTGTATATTTGCCATATGGCAATCTACAAAAGAGTACTGATATGCATGTGCTTTGTTGTTTTATGTGAATTTGTATCATTTCTAAGTCAAGGATAGGCTCGGGTAAACCCAAACCTGGACCGAATCGATTGTTGACCTGCCCTTCTTTGCCCCGCCGTGCTAAGACGATATCCCCAACCGTACGTTTATTTTTAAAACGATCGAATCGGAACAATTCTTTAGCATATTTTACCATTAAAAAAACCATTCGATGTTTTTTGGACTTCATATGTTACAATTTTGACATATACCATTTGTATTTATGTGTTTTTGTGTATTTAAATCATGAAAAACACACTTTCGATAATACAGTTCGTTAAGAGTTTCAAGGTTGATTTACAATAACACGTGGGTATAAAAAAAGTAATGAAGAAATTTCTAACATGGAAAACTTTTTGCAATCCGTGTAACTGCTATATTAATTTTTGAAACCGTGAAAAACGCTTCCCTCTAGTTTCAAATCGCACAAGAACACAAAGGGTTTTTGTAGATACATGTTAATTTTATAACCTGTTGCATTTTTTGCATTTACAGTGCATCACTGATGACAGTTTTGTTTGAAATTGCAAGTTTAATTAGCATCTTTATCGTTATTTTAATGTAGGTATTTTTATCTCGGAGATAACTTTTATTGTTTACATTTTCTGGCTCTAGTTTTTTTTATTGAGCCAGCTACAAACTAAATTAAAAATAGAATAATAAAATATTTCATAAAACAGATTATTGCAGTGCAAACAACGCACGTAAAAGGACGATACTAAAAAAATAGATAGGAGCAAAGGACGATCAGATAGCATAGTTTGTTTTTTGTTGCGCAAACATATACCTCATGTCTATAATGTGTTTTGAGACAATAACAGTAATTGTTCTAATTTGTCTTTTAAAAAAAGCCTTATTTTAGCTAGTTTGCTTTATGTGGATGTATGTCGTATAAATGTGATACAATCACGTTATTTTTTACTGCAAGTTTCTGCAAAAGTGTAATAAAACTTTAGAAAATAAATATCGTCATTAAAAGTGACCAATAATGCTACGCTTAAAACAGCCTCTTTAACCTGTAAACTAAATCCAAAAAAAACATAAAAAAATGTAAAAAGAAGATTGACTGAAATAAAAAAAAGAGATAGAAAAAGAAAAAAGGTAAGAAACGAACGCCAACGCAAACGCCAACGCCAACGCCTACACCTACGCCTACGCCTACGTCTACGCCTACGCTGACGCCTACGCCTACGCCTGTCCCTACGCCTGTCCCTACGCCTACGCCTAAGCCTACGCCTACGCCTACGCCTACGCCTACGCTTACGATTACATACATTATTTTGCAACTCAATTCAAACAAGGTTAGATGTATATTTTATATCCATCCCATATACGGCATTTTAATAAAATTTTTCTTTAAGTTTCTTTGTCAATAACTTACGAGACAAAAAGCATGCTAAAAAGATAAAAGTCTATAAAAAATGTCAAATATACGTGGCAAAATATTTAATACATAATTTATATACGAAAATTACGTTTTTTTTTTTACCGTTCGACTTTATAAAATTGTTTTAAAAAAAAGTCTAAAAAAGATTTTTACAACTATTTTTCCGTCATTTAAATTATTTTTTTTTGTAATAAAACACCAAAATGAAAAGGATTGCGCTGCTTTTTTGCTACCTAAACCAGTTACTATGCTTAACATAAACTTTTTAGCGCATAAAAACAGTCGCATGTATCATGTACGTCAATATTTTTAATAAACTTAATAGTTGCTGTTTTACAGCGTGAGCGTCGTATTGCAAAATAATTTCCGATTTGCCAGTAAAAAAAAGTAAGACTTATTTGACGCAGAAAGCCTTACTGAATGCGGTAACACAAAAAAAATGTTACTTTGCCTGCTATATTTGTAAAAAAAGTACAACTTGTACAAAATATTACGTATTTATTTACAACTGACGTGCATATTTTCTATTATTATAAGTGCATGTACTGTCAAAGAACAAAGTTTATAAATTAAGTATACAAAGCACGATATTGTTGTCAAAAAGTCAGTCTTTAGCGTAATCTATAGACGATTCTGTTTTATTGCAAATAAAAAGTATAATTTACTATCTGTTGTGCCATCTCTAGTTATTTTGCATGATATTTCTTTAAAGATGCTAAATTAAACGATAAAATACAAAAAAAAATGTAAAATAGTATTGAGTACTGTATGGATTTTTATTTGGAATTTCAGCATACATCATTTGGCATCGATTTTATAAGTATATGTTCAAGATGCGAAAATATTTTAATTTGTTTTACTTTAAAACTTTTTATCGTATGTAAAGAATCAGATACGAGCACTATAACCATAATAAAAAAGTATCATAAATGGGATTTGCAATTTTTTTTGGTTTTTTTTTTGTAAGCTGCTTAGAAAAGCATTTTCTAAGCAAATATAATAATGATGTTTTAAATACATGTCGGTACGCACAAAAAAAGCTTATAAATAGAAAACTCATAAAAATTGCATATAAATACAGAAAGAAAAATGAATGGTCACTTATACATTTACAAGCTAATATTGATATGCATTTATAACATATTTTTAATTTGTGATCGCATAGCTTCTAAAGCGTAAATACATAAAAAAGTACATATTTTAAATAGAAAATACTATATTTATATGATTAATGTGGTTCCCACTCACAACCACTTTTTATATACTTTATAAAAATTAAAAAAAAAAACTTGTCATAAAAAAAAACATGCAATAAATAGATAAAAAGTATGTATATTTATAATGTAGCGTTTGTCTTATATACGATTTGTATTTGTAAGACACGCATGTACTGTAATATAAAAAACAAGTAAAATATATCTTTTTTAAAATTAAATTCTTAAAGTAATATAAGCAAATAATTAAATGCTCTTAGCTACACTTTTACATAGTCAAGAACATTTCTCAAACAAAAATCATTATTACTTTGCTAAATAAAAATATGCTCTATTACTAATTATTTAAAAGCGTCGATCAATTACGATCGTCATTTTCTAAAGGATAAATAAGCAATGTATAGCAAAAAAAATACACCTGCAAAAAAAAAGTTGCGGTATTATGTACATATGAAAAAGTGTCATGTAAGGTTTTTTTTGTTGTAACTTAAATAAATGTCAAACATGGTTCCAGCGTTTATAAACGCAAAAGGTTAAACGCTGATTATAAGCATATTTTTGCTATTGAAATTGATATATTTTTTCTTGTGGATTATTGAATCAATAAAAAATTTTTTTATGATTTAATACGTTATTAATGTTATTTGTCGCTTTTACAAATCACTTAAAAGGCTGTTTCTTTTCCTTGGTTTACTTATTTTAAAAATATTGCAGTATCACAATCCAACAGTTGACTTTTACACGAAACTAAAAAAATATCTAGTTGTTTGTGATAAAGGTATAATTGTACCTGTTATATCATCATTGATTAGAGATAGGTAAAATCGCATAATACAAAACATCTGCGCAATATAAAAGCTAAAAATGCTTGTATAGACCTAAGGTCGCGCTTTCCAGGTCGACAATAAAAATATAAAAGATTCGCGCGGGTTTACAGCGTTGAGTTATAGCCAAATGCGATTTTAAACATGTTCTAAAGCTGATAAATTATATGCATTTAAAAACAATTCAACTAAATATGGTATTATCTTAATGCCTTTATATATGGAAAACAAGAAATCTCCAACGCATACAAAAATTATATACAGTTTGTTGTGTAGAATCACTAGAGTGTTATCAGACAATTTGCAAAAACCAAAACGTGTTTTTCTTACTCATATGTACAGCACTGGTAGAACAAAAAATCGATTTCTACCACAATCTCAACGTAAATAAAGCAGCAACATTTTTTTATCGTAAAACAGTGCGCAATGCAGTGAACCACACAATAAAAAGACTTCAAGGTCGTTTATATGTATGTTTAAAAAATATATGTGTATGTAGAAACATAGTTTTGTATAAGAAATACACTAAAAAAATTTTTATTTGCTAAAAAAGTAATAAAAATTGCAACGCACTACAAAAAAAGTTTTTTTTATGACGGACAGAGTCTTGTATAAAAATTATGCAATAATTATACCGCAAAACTATACAGATTTGCCTTTGCACAATATAGACATGTATAGTGCCGTCAAATCTGTATAAATTTATTTTTAATATATGCTAAAATACCGTTTTAATTCTTGAAAATCCTATTTGTCGCTACTTAAAAAATAATAAGCATGGTCTGTGATACAAAGTTGTTTTGTGTATACATCATATATATTGATTATTACGACATAGTGCACATTTTTTTTTTCTAGGCAATTCATATTTTTTTTACCATTTTTTATTCTTATAAAGATAAAATAAAGTGACCCAAATTGGTTTGATCCAACCAGACCTGCCAAAGACCAAGCTTATATGTTTTGACATGGTCGGCGTTACCCCCTGGGCATAGGGATAAGTAAACTGGTATGGTAAGCCGGCGAAAACCTAAATCACGTCCCCGCTCGTTAGGGCAAAACTACAATTAAACGGAAAATTTATTAATGTGCGTCTACGTGTATAAAATTGCAAATTTTTGCAGTTTTACTGGATTTTGTTAAAAAACGTGTAGCCTTTTAAAAGATACAAAAAAAAGATGTAATCTAACTTAAAACACTTTTTGAAGCGCTACATGATACAAATATCTTCAAAAAAATTACAAGATATATTTTACCTAGCTTGCATAAATTTTTGTAAACAAAGCATAAAATTTTTTATTTATTTTCTGCTATAAAATTAACTTATTCTATTGCCGGGCACGCATTTTTATATTATGATGCGTTTAAATAGTATTTTTTATTTTTAAGAAAGTCTTTTACAATTATATTCCTAGTATTTAAACTTAAAAACAAAAAAACAACCGCCCATTCAATATGAGCTGAAAAAACAAGTACCTTGGATGCTTATATTTTGCAAACCAGACAATTCTGTACGTATTAATAAAAATTAAAATGCCTTTATTGAAGCAAATGAAAATACATTGGTCAAGTAAGAGTTTATGTTCTATAATCGAGAATATAAAAAAAGAAAAATATTAAAAAGTAAAATAAACTCTAGTATTTTATTGTTTGTAGTGTAATACATATGTTTATTTTTTTTTATTTTTGCTGTACAAATGCAGGTTTTTACTGCAAAAAAAGCTACCCATAATATTTAATGAATAAATCCCATCTTATATGCTCATTAATACATACTAACATATTGCTATATTTTTCTTATATCTGAGCATTTAAAAAATTGAATTCCCCAAAAAGTGGAAACATCAATATTGACCTACCAGAGTGCAGAAAAACGCAAGCCAGAAAAGTAAAATAGAAAAATTTAGACATTTATAAGAAAACTCCTGACTATAATGGCCATATAATATATGTCTATTTCGAAGAGTCACCAAAATATTATCCCGTACCCTGTAAGTAAAAATCCAACCGAAAATCATCCGACTGTATCGAATAAAACTGGACTATATTTACAACATTAACGATTCTTTTCGATAATGGCTATTTTGCATTATACTTTATTAAATCCATTTTTTTTATTACAAGTACAATTTAGCTTATTATCTAGGTTTTTCATTTTGTTCTAAGACATAGCTGGGGGCGACAAACCATAACAAATTAAATTTTGCGTAAGAAAGTTGATGTTTAAAGTTATTAAACAACTTATTTATTGCAATTTTTCGGCGTAAATGCTGTGCAAAACATCTGAAACAAAGACCTGTTTAAATGATTAAATAGCCTAAAAATTCGTTCTAAGAAATAAATAAACTTATGAGTAAAAATTTTACTTATGTAATATATATATTCTTAGTAAATATATATTTTCTATTAAATCACAATTATTATTATTAAAAACAAAAATAGCGCTATTAATATACAGTAAATCTTTTGTAGTATATATTCGTGATAAAAAAGTTAAATCAAACTACAAGATTTTACATGGTAAAAATCAATAAAAAAAAACACGTATACATCATATTTCTTTTGACAAAAAAGCCAAATATTTATACATATTTAAAAACTATATGCACGAAAACGGTATTCTCTAAATAAAGGAATGTCTCTTATATGCAATAGGGGCTGTTCCAATAGTAGACACATTTAATTATTTGTTATGTTTTAGTATAAAACTGCTAGTTTTTTTTTAATCAAAAGTAAAAATGCAGATTTATTGTTTTCTAAAATATTTTTTACTGATATCCTATATACTGTATGATATTAAACTTACTATATTGGCATCTTTTATATATTTATTACTATTTAATAAAACTAGCATTTTTTTTGTTTTCGTAGCCTGAAAATTGGACAATATATTTTCCTTTGTCGTTACCTGGATTGTTCCGCAACCCTTAAAATATAATGGTAAAGCGGTATTTCACAATACCAAAAAAATATATCATGTTAGAAAAAGATTAAAACAATTATACGCTTACTAAAATAGCTATCATATATCATGTTAATGTGTCAAGTGTTTGAAAATGGCGACTTAAATATAATTCGAAAATCTGATGGCAAGTCAAGTTATCGAACTCTGTATCCTGGCAGAAAGCCAAGACGAAGCCCACATGGCGATGAGCTAATGAATTATATAACAGGGAGGAGAAATACCAATTTAAGTGTTTCAGTCGCAATAGTAATATTATTTTTAGAAGTATAATGGGGTTCGCCAACTTGCAAGTTACTGTAACTTGAGTTACTGTAAGTTACAGTAACCTTGATACATAGTGTAAGTAAAACTTTAAGTATTTTTTTTTGCATATATTATAAGTATTTTACTATTAAATGAAAAGATATTCGCTTAAAAACACTGCATTTGTAGTCTGGGTTTATATATCTGCAAAATACTTCTATCTTAAATTTCTTACTTACATGTAATCTAAATATAAAATGGCAACTGCAAATGCATTTTTTATTTATTATTATAATCTTACCCCTTCTAAAATGGCTTTTAGTAAATCAAATTTAATACAACAATATTTGAAAGATAAAAACATACACACCTCTTATGAAACATGCCGTAAATGCAAACAGCTTGTTTACTGGTCAGCTGCAAGAGTGAAGTCTCAGTTACAAAGCGGCAAATGTGTAGTGAAAAGTACAGATATTGATATTTTTAATGATGACCGTAGTGATTTTAAAGATCCAGCTGTACATGAAGAAGATCCTTACAATAAAAAGAAATCAGCAAAATGTAGCGCAAAAACTGTGTCGATTTAGAGCCACGATTACTCAAATCTTTTGCTGATACTTTGCTCCCGCATCAAAAAGCAAAGTTTGACACATTACTTGCATCTTGGATTTTTAAAGCTAATCTGCCTCTTTTCACTACCTTACATTTCGCCTTTCTTAAATTAATGATAGCAATCAGGCCATCTTATGCCCAAAGTATGCCATCACCGAAGGAAATATCTAATAAATATTTAGATCAAGAGTATATGAAGACAATGGCTGATGTTACAAAAAAGTGTGGAAAAGCACAATTATTCACTCACATGTGACGGCTGGTCTAATATTAGAAATGAAAACATCATTAATTTTATTATATTAATAGCCGGACAAAAGCCAATTTTTTACAAATCAGTTGATACATCAGGACATGAAAAAACGAGCGTATACATAGCAGATAAAATATTAAAAACAATGTATGAGATAAGCAGCATATGTACGAGCATAATAACGGCTTGACTTTACCTCCAAATTTTGCGCCTTTTTGTAAAAATTAATATAAACTTTATTAATTATGTCCCACCCAAAAATGGCTGCAAGCAAAACTGACAGCGGGTTGGAATGATAAAAAGCCATTTTTTTACAAGTCGATAAGAGGCAAAAATAAAATCATACATAGCGGGTTAGATTTAAATATTTATAGGGAAATTGACGAGTTTGATGTTTATAAATGCATACATAAATAGTGCAAATCCATTTTACGTATTATACACGGAAATAATCACTGTGATTTTTTTGCATATCATAATCATAACCCACTGCCTATTTCTGAAATTCATGTTAAGAAGGCAAAGAACATGATAAAAAGCATGTCAGTGCAAGCTTGCCTTAAACCTGATAAATTATCTCACATGTTTATAAAAAACTTGACGTTTTTGAAATTAATCAGATGCCGAATAGAAAATCGTTGAAAGACCAGATCCGGGCAATTAGAAAAAAGCATCAACTACAGGATGTTGCATCTTCAAGTAGCAGTGACATCCCAAAAAAGCTTTTTGAATCAATTGATGAAGATCGATTTATACGGGATGATATAACAGATTCAAAGGGAAGGAGAGTTATTTTTTTCATGGATAAAGCAAAAGACAAATATTTGAGGAACACAAAAATATGGCTAGTTGATTGTACTTTTAACGTAGCTCCAACAGATTTCGCACAAGTTATGATTTTCCATTGTTGTATTTACGGGGTTTACATACCGGTTGCCTATTTTCTTCTGCCTTCAAAAGAAGAAAATACTTATTTAACTGCTATAACCACACTAGAAAAACATATTGGTACTTCTTTAGTAACTGATGTCATTGTTGATTTTGAGCAAGGATTGTCAAATGCATTTCAAAAGAAGATTCCAAGATTAAAAATGCATTATTGTATTTTATTTAACAATGTATTTGGCGTAAATGTACTTCAATCGGGCTTTAAAAAGATTGTGAAAATTGTAAAACAATAAGAAATATAGTAAGAAAACTTTTTTCATTTATATTTGTTAATCCTGATTGCATATTGGACTTATTTGAAAAATTTAGAAATAATACTACTGTTTCTGATAAGATTGCACAACTTTCTGAATTATTTGAGTATTT
>JAQFYM010007604.1:0-10185 GCA_034694785.1 Agrenia bidenticulata
GCATTTTGTGTATGGCATTATTTAATTTTGAAGTAATTAAAATGAAAGATTAGCCCAACCTGAGCTGGGAAGAACCAAAAGAATAGATGAGAATTGAAGGTGTCATTAACAATAAGGAATCCCGAGTAGCTCTCCGTGCTGGCAATATTCTTGACCCGAGCCAACTCCCGACCTTCCCGTGCACTTCCATTGTTAAGGAAAGGAGTGAGGACCAACCTCTGACCCACATTGCCCGTATTCTCCTCCACCGGACTACTTCGCCCTGGAGAGATCCTTTGACATGTGACGATGCACTCGTAGACCACAAGTCCCAGGATAATATTCCGAACGAATCCTCCACACACCTCCATTTCAAAATAATACAACTGAGGGAATGAAGCCAAAAGTGGTCACTCACTCATCGTGTCCGATAAGAGAGAAGTTCTGCTCCAATTCATTGAGGAAATGTGTGTGGAAACCCACTGAGGTTCAAAGGAGTCAGTGGGGGCAGGTTGTGCCTTATGAGATCTACTCTCCTTATCTGTTAGTAATTAGTCATAAGAAAGTGTTTTGGTATCATTGGTGAGGAACCGGTTTCCGTATGCGAAACCAAAAGTTTTCCTCTACTTCCTGAACTCTTCAATGCTCTACTACTAAAGTTATTTACTCAACACCTCACTAACTTCATAATAGACCATTTACCAAACATTATACACACTCTTACTTGTTCATACTGCATACCAAAAGATCATTTAGGCGTAATGATTTGGATTTGAACTTTGCGTGTCCAGCATGCAGTAGTCAAAATATCTTAAAAAAATCCGAAAGTCTCAGGGAACAAGTTTCGATCGAAGATGTTATGTGAGTTACTACACGCAATGGAAATCAAGAAGCTGACGCTCATGACTCATGAGTCACCCATGACACGTTTCGAGACAAAATCATTAGAAAACTAAATACATTTAATTTTTTTTTAATGTTGACATTTATTTATTCATAAATATTTTATCCTTAAATTCCCAACTGAAATTTTATTTAAAAATAAATCTACTTTTAAATAAGTTTAAAAATATTTAGACTAATTTTGATTCTGATTTAGGAAAGAAGTCCACGAGTGAACTGCGTCATTATCTCTAAACCAGTTTGGGGCTGATCTCTGATCCAAATATGCCCTGCATTCCTTATATACAAGTACGTGAGTCCATCCAAACTTTTTAGATACCCTCCGACCTCTCCTCCCCCAGTTCTCCAGATTTTGGTCTTGACCTTTCGGAAATCGTCCGATGACCTCCAGTCAAGGGATTCCACAAACTTGGCAATGGTTGTATGTGGAACGATGAGATCTAGCTGAGCTGAGGCGATGCAGATTCTGTAAAGCCCAGTGTTGAGCAGTTCTTCCACAAGATTCCTCACCGACTTGTAAATATCTTCCTTTAGTCTTTCGTAAACTTTGTCATTGGAATTTGAAAAGTTCTTGGACTCGTCGATATGAAGGGAGCGTCGAATGTCCTCCCGGTTCAGAAAATCCACATGGTTGGTCATAAAAGAGGGACTCCCATCCGAATTGCTAAGCACATTGTAAGGGAAGGACAAGCCGGTGACATTCTTGAGATGAGAAGGGTACTCAGTTCCAATTACTAAAGGCTCTATGATCTACAACAAATTTCGTTTGGTTTTATTTTATTTTTTAATGCTTTAAAGTACGGAATTACATTAAACGCATCCGTCCATTCCTCCTTGAGGATGTGGCTCTTGGCAAGGGTCTCTTGCCATCCAAAGTAGTCTCGTTCATGCTTGTCAATGATTCCAAGGTTGTAGTAGAATTCACCATAGTCAATCTGGTGAAGGGGGTCTGTGAATCCCGAAGTTATGGAAATCCCCTTCAAGTTTATCCCA
Source organism: Agrenia bidenticulata (assembly GCA_034694785.1). Taxonomy (NCBI): domain Eukaryota; kingdom Metazoa; phylum Arthropoda; class Collembola; order Entomobryomorpha; family Isotomidae; genus Agrenia; species Agrenia bidenticulata. The sequence continues at coordinate 1,876 of JAQFYM010007604.1, forward strand.
CGCTTTGACTTTTTCGAATTCTCTTGATGGATTTCGTACCCAATGGCTGGTGCAAACTTACCTGGAAATAAATAGCCACGAAAATCAGTTTTAACTGGATTTAACTACTAACTAATAATTACCTCCATAAGATCCGCTAAAGATGAATAATTCTCTGTCTCCAAATTTGGGGAATAGCTTAAAGAATTGGGCTAGTGCTTCATAAACGGCTTTGGCAGCTTGAGTAGCAGAATTGACGTAGCATTCTTCCCGGTCCGACTCACTGAATCCTGACCAATTAAGTAATTGGCATTTGTTAGGTCATAATTAAAACTGGTCAAGACTAAAATTTAAGCTTTAAACTAATTTGAGAAAGAGAGCTGACCAGATCCCACAGGGCTGTCCAGATAAAGAATGGATGTAGACAGAGTCCATGACGTCTCTCTAAGATGAACTTGTCCATTGTCGTCGACATAGAATGGACCGTTTTCGACAAACAGACCAAAAAGGCCGGAGCTGCCTGGACCTCCTCCGTGCCAGAGAATAAGCGGAGCTTCCTCAGCACTGTACTACACAAGTTTATAATATTCATGAATATTTATTGACACTGGATGCAACTGTCTTAGAAGATTTAATGCCACCAAATTCTAAAGTAATTAAATCTCTAAAGGTATATATAAGATTTAATTCTGGTAAATGATTTACAGCAGCAGGGAAGAACCAGAAAAATAGGTTTGAGTTGCAGCTTGGGTCCACCGTCAGAAATCCACTGTAGCTCAGCACTTGAGTTAGATTATGAACTTGCGACTGTCTCCTCCCTTCCTCAATGTTTCCAGACTTTATGAAATCAGTCAAAATTAATTTCTCTAATTTACCTTGAGAATATCCCCTTTGGATTATGTTACTAAAGGCTATGAAAAATGTTAAATAATGTAGAAAAAAGACTTTCATTGTTGATATTTTTAAATTTCCGAATATTTCTAGACTGTTGTTGGATGGCTATGAATACTAGTTGGATATGAAATATTAGGATTGAAAGATGACGGAGCCATTATATTTTAACAAAAGTTAATTAGTCTTGGAATTAGTGCAGCCTTGATGACAGAGATAATTATCCAATTATCCTCATGGACATCCAAGAATTCCGGTGACATTTTACGATGAAATGGGTGACCCTGGTTAAATGCGTGACCCTGGAACTGGAACTCATAGGAGCAAATTGTTTGCATTTGAATTATTTTTACCATCAATGAATATTATAATCTGTTGTTTTAAAATATTTTGTAGCATTCAAAATTTGAGGTAACCCGGCTGGGAACATTTAGAAAAGCTTAAGTAAATTTAAATTTCAATAAATGAAGATATAAATTTTGAAAATCCCTTTTAATTCCAATCATTCAAAACGCTATGAAGGAAGAACAACAATTAATTATTATTCACGCACAATTTCCAGAAATTGAGGTTGAATATTCAATGAGACATTTCACACTGGGAAATAATATCCGCAAAAAAAATTGAAAGCTTTTGATCGTTATAAACGATTTAGGATTCATAAATTGCTTGCACGAATACAGAGAATAATAAAGTAAAATATAATTATAGATCAAGTCATTTAAAATCACGAGTTTAAATTATTTAAGCTCATGAACTATATTTAAATTATTTCCATGATGTGGATGATCCATAAGACACTCTCTTGGATTCCATAAACTATAATTATGATTTAATAATCCATACATTTTGCAACGCAGTTTTAATAAAATCATTCCCAACCTTCATGACAAAGCATAAACACTTCATCCCAAGTCTTTTCCATCAAACTTAAAACTCATTTCAGCTGCACCTTTCGTCGATTTCACATTAAATTTAAAAATCTTTAACAAATTGCTGTGCAAATTTTTTGTAGGATTGAATTTTTGCTAAAAAAAAGTCCCTGTTGAAAATATTAAATAAATACATCCTTACAACTTGATCTACACCCACCGATCCTGCTTACCGAGTAAGTCAGCAATTACAAGAATAAATTCCTCATCCTTGATATCATTTTGTCAGTAATGAGTTAACAATCATCTCATTCATATTATTTACACATTAGTAAATATCATTTGAGTTTAAATAGGTTAAGTTACATTACAGACTATTCATAATATTATTATCTAACCCTATTGATACTTAATGTCCAACTTGTTAATCCCTCCACTTTATTGTAGTAAATACCTGAGACGAGACTTAATAAAAAACCCCCTTCATAAAATATTTTAGAACCTAGAAAACTAAAACTGGTTCTACAGCCAAACGGCCAGTGCAATGAGGCGTGTACACAACGTTAATTTAAAAAGAGTTTTTAAGCTCCTTTGTGTTTTCTCAGAACTGGACTTCTGAAAAAAAAACCAACCCTAAAAAAAATTAGGACCGTAGTTCACATAATAATACATTTAGCCTCCAGTTTAATTTCAACATTAATTATACCCTTGTCTATAAATCGTCTAGTTTGAACAAGTAGCATCTGGCAGATAGCCCCCAAGTAGCAAAACTGCTCTCATCTTGAATCCAATTATTTTTTATGGCAAGCCGGGGCTCCTCAACCCTTTTTCAGTTCTTTTAGAATGTTTGAGGAACTCGGTGCTCGGTATTTTCTAGTCACTTAATATAGTTTCTATTCTTGGCTATTTCTACTATAAGTTTAACCTAAATTGTTCTTAAAAAGACAAAGCCACAATATTTACTATTGCTCAAGATTTATATTTATATTTATAGCTGAATGAAATTCATACATTCTGCATACTACTCTAATTATATCTACAGCTGGACTGTACACACAACCAAGTTCAATGTGAATATTTTTAAAACTCTCAACTTTGTGATAGTGAGGACGTGGAAGGTCCAGTTCTGGGAATAACTTGTGGATCAAGTTGCATAAAAAATATATCTAGTCCACATATTATTATGGATAATAGTGAGAGTTGGTGGTTATAATAATTGTTCTACTACGTCGTTCTATACGGGAGATATAGCTGGAATGAGACACTGCCAAATCCCATAAGAATATTTATTATGTCCTCGGGTTGCAGAATGATTTGCAATGGTAGAAACGCGTGTGGATTGACTACTCCCTTCCTTATTCACTTTGCATTTAATGGACAAGAACGCAAATAAAATTCCATGACGTGCTTCACAAGGGTTAGCATCAGTGGACCATGTAAATCATTTTGATTCCACAGAGTCGAGGGGATACAAACTCATTTAATGTTCCTCAGACCTCAATCACATTTAATATTCATTTCAGCACCAATACTCACAACCCCACACGTGTACGTTCATCTCTAAGCTAAAATAATATATTACTACTTGATATGTGGGGCAAACTGGCTCAGTGACACTGAATCTCCGTCATTATATTCAAATGAGACAGTCCCAACCCCCAAGGGTCTGGTGGACCACTTGAAGGGATTACAATTACCCACTCAACGTTTTATTTGTAAAGTTGAGCGAGTTATTGAACGAGTTATGAGGGAATTCAGTGTCATGAGCTACATGAATTGTACAGTGTCTACAAAGCTTAATGAACAGCCCTGAGACTTATAATTGGCTTTGTAAATGTTCAAACATCTAATGTTTACTTTAACTAAAAAAATGTTTTGGTTAACAGTTGGAGAATGTCCAGCAAAGTCCCTTTCATCTCCGTCACCCTCGATGACCAAAATATACCAAAAGGGGCTATCGATATTCTGAAAGTTGTGAGACCCAAATGGATTCTAAATAATTCTCATCCCATCAAGTCAAAGGTTAAACTCAGTGGGATGTATGTGCTATAGCATTGGACTTTAAATATTAACTGAGTGATCCATGATACTTTAGGTATTCACGGATGGATTGTCCAATAAGCTCGTGGGGTTCTTTAAGGAGAACAGGCCGGAGGAGATTGTTATTGTTAAAGTATTTGGGACAAATAGTGACATGATGATGGACAGGAAAGCTGAGATTGAGACGATGCGGGTAATTCCCTAACTTTCACCTTGTTGCCTATCATTTTTATGTATTTAATCATTGGACATGTGCTCGGCTTTAAAAAAAATCAGTTACTATTAAATATAAAGTTAAATCTAATGAATTTTGCTCAGTTGCTACATGAGCGGAAATGTGGGGCGGAGTTGTACGCAACGTTTGAAAACGGGATTTGCTACGAGTACGTGAACGGGTCCACTCTGGAAGTGTCGGACTGCCTGGACGCTGCGGTTTATCCTCGAGTAGCTGCTCAATTAGCGCACATCCACTCCCGTCTCAGCTCAACCGCTAATGAGCATCACAATAACAACATCCCCAAACTGAGATGTGCCCTTTGGGACAAGATGAGAAAGTTGAATAAACTTGCGGAGGAGATCATGGTCACCGATCCAAGTCTGTGTAAGAGGTAACTAAATTCATTTGAGCTGTCAAGTGCGGAGATCATTCTTTGGTTATCCACCTGTGACTAATGCTTTTAAGACTTTTTTCTTACAAAAATCCTGTGCCACCAATAATGTACATAATGTGCATTTTAAAATCGGCACAAGACTGACTTTAAATTATGAAAACATGTGTAAAAAAGTAAGGGGAGACTTAAACATGAGCCCTTGCCCTTATCAATAGAGTGATCCATTGAGTAGTTTTAGCACTAGATAAATAACGATTGTAATCCCTAACGAGGCTATTATATTTGATATAGTGTAATTTTGGCCGTAGATTGGGGGAAGTCGGAGTGATACCGGGTTGGGCGGAAGGTGCTGTAAATGAGCTAGAAACGCTGTTGGAAGCCAAAGGAATGCCAGTGACTTTTTGTCATAACGACTTAATCCCTAGAAATATAGTTTATGATCGTGAGGATGATCGAGTGACTTTTATTGATGTTGAGTATGCCATGTTTAACTACTCTCCATTCGACATCGCCAATCACTTTCTGGAATTCGCAGGTAAGATATTCTTTTAAGTGTTATCAAGCTTGACCTATCCTGTCTTTGGGCTTTCCTACACCTAAAATCTTGTTCTTTACTCAGGCGTATCAGATATTGACTATTCAAAGTGTCCAGACATATCATTCCGGGAGAAGTGGATTTCGGAATACTTGAAACATTTAAAAAATGAGGGGACAGAGGTCCAAATTTCTGTCCAGGAATTCAATAACTGGGTGGATGCCTGCACTCCAGCCTCTCATTTATTCTGGGGTCTTTGGGGCATTTACCAAGCGTGTCACTCTACAATCCAGTTTGACTATATCAGGTAGATTCTTTGAGCATTACTCCACCCGCCAATAATTACATACAAGATGCGTCAAGTTAAAGTCAATCTTACTAGATTTTACGAGACGGATATGGTTAGGCAATATTGGTCCGGAGATTTCATTGCGATACCGCGATAGGTTCATAGCATGATTTCTTTATTTAAAACTCCTTGTTGCAACTACACGAAGTTAATAAGTTAGTTGAAATCAGATTTTAACTATTCACGCATGTTTAAAAATGTTTTGAAAATAATCTTGTCCTGATTAAAAGAAAACAGAAATGCACTACATGAACTGCATTTGGGATGAGTCGGCTGGGATGTGATTTAAATTTACAACAGATTGATTTCATTTCAGATACGTGGGGCTCAGAATCGCAGAATACAGAAGATGTATGGAGCAAATGCAGAAAACACATTAAACTTGGCCAACTTGTTATAAGTTAAATTATTTAGTTATTAAAGAAAATTTCTTTCTCGAAATCTATTGCACAATCGGCATCGCATCTTAATTGAAGTCACGGGAGCTGTTTTACAATTAAGATTTCAAATAGCTTGAGCGGTATCAAATTGAACAAAATTCGTCAGAATTGTATTGTATTTATTCAATCAAAACTTTTTTGCAATTGCATGGTTTTGACTATTCGTATCTCAGGTATATTATTACTTTTTAGAAATTGGCATAAAGTGTTTCAGAAATCATAAGAATGAGTCAGTTAAAATTTAAATAAGTAACTCTCCTTCATTACAATTTAAAAGTATTAATAATTACATATATTTAAAGAAAGCTATTAGGGTAGCTCTATTATAAGTTTAGTATTTATACATGGTTAATCCCTCTATATATTTAGCAAGCGTTGTCACATCCTTCAGTCAGATTTTCTTGAATTGATTCCATGTCACACATTGATTATAGAGTATGGTCAGTCTTCCAATTCTTTTCCTCTGAATATTTAATGCATACAAAAATTTGGATTGTAATTAAGCCTAGTGCTGTGGAAATGCATGCATAGCGTGCGAGTATTGAATTATGCCTAGAAAAATTGTTAGCAGCTGTATTGTGTAGAACCTGGAATACAAAACATAAAAGTACGTCTAGTAGTAAAAGCATTGCTATTTTTCGTAGATTTCAAATTCAAAAAAATATCTTTAAAGTATATATATGTGTATATATCTACATACAGGGTGTGTTTTTTAAAACTCCCTAGCCTACTATAAAGTCTATGTTTAAAACTCCAGTCCAAAGGGCTGCGACTCTGTCGATGGTGGACTTTAACTATCAATCCGTCTATGAAATAGAAATATTTTTTTCTAAGTAATAAATTCTAAGTAAGTCAAAATTATTTTGAGTTACTTAAACTTACACTCATTCGTTAGAAATAAAACCCGTTAAACCACCTGGGTGGGTATTTAACTCGAAAAGCGGTTTTTAAAAAACTCTGACCATAACAATAACTTTGGTCCGAACAAATATATCGTTGTTATTTAATGCAATATACTAATGCAAATCAACATACGACGATAGCAGTCTCATTAATATTGTAAATAAATAACGATAGATTTAAAAAAAATCTTAATTTTTAATTTTTATTATGGTGGCGAATCCCCCATAAAAAAATTCACGAATGTAGCCAGAGATGGTCACTCTTGGAGATGATTAGAAATTATGGTCACAAAAAGGGAACTTAAGATTCCTGGAAAATCTAAACAAGAATTTGCCAAGGATCTCTGTGTTTGTCTGTTACCAGATGAATCTACTGCTAAACTGTCAACTTGACAAACTTTTAACCTGTGCAATGTTACAGTTGTTCTATTTCTGACATCTCTGCAATGCCCGATATGGTGTCATTCCCACTTTGAATCTGGTTCCCACTCCTACCCACGCAATGATAAAGTTGTAAACTGCCCCCAAAGAACTGCACTATTTCCGACATCTGCAATGCCCTATATGGCAGGCCCAATGGCTAATAATCTTATTCTAAGCAATTGCCTTTATAGCGGGGATCCCATGGCTAGTAACTACAAAAATTCTTTCGTCGAACTGTAGCTCGCTCTCGTGCTCGTTTGACAAGTTATGTGCCGTCAACTATACTTGATATTATTTATAGTCTATTCAAATCAAATAGTAAAGTTCAATATTTTAAAAGTGATTCCATCATTCCTATATCAATGTTGAAGTTTATATTCATTTTTGACAAATAATTTATCTACTCAATTAAAAGCAATCAAATACACAAAAAGTCACTGTTTGCAGAAGTAACTGGCACAGTAAAATAGGAAGCGGCGACTTTATGGGCTTCTGATATAATGTCGCCACCAATGTTGGATAGAGAATATTGAAAATCCTATCTGATAATTGTTCGAGCACATCATATAGAATAGTAAAAATAGCTCAACACAATAAAATGCAGTCATACCAACAGTTCAATACTTCCAATATTTCCGATGAAAAGAAATTTCTCGAAAATTCACACCCCGGAATGTATGCGTGTGGAATCTAAAGTTTTCGAAAGATTACTTATACAGTTCTTGATGCTTGATCCATTAATACTTAAAACTTAAATACATGCAGCAACTAGAACTACATGTTTAGGTGCATTCAATCAAAATGATTTTATCCAATCTTTTTTATAATGCAAATGTTTAGTCTATTTTATATATATTTATTTACTTTATCCCCGTATTTCAGGATTAATTAGATAATTTTGATGTGATTTTATATATTTGATATAATTTGGCAAAGGTATTCGCCATTTATTCAGTTAAATAGCAACTGTAACGAGAGTAACGGGTCCGATGCTGTCGTTGATGTCCAGACAGTAGAACCGTATTCAGCCGTAAGGCACAAGTGGACAACATCTCGGACATTGACTATTCAAATGTCTTCATTCAGAATAACGCCTACCAGTAAACCAAAAGTTGTGTTTATAAAGAACCCGGTTCATAATCCAGTCGAAGTTTCAACCCTCCCTAGTACAACTTTAATACCCACCACTTTAATCAATTTAACAAAAAATTATTCAAGGGAAACAACAGCAGTGGCTTTCATAACAATCTTAATGAACGAACCGGTTT
>JAQFYM010007605.1:0-10184 GCA_034694785.1 Agrenia bidenticulata
TAACGATAATTTGCAATCATAGTTTTAAGTAAGTGCAAAGGAGTCGGGCTATATGAAGTTGTACAGGGAAGTTTTTAATTACTACGAACTATGCAGGATAATCGATCTGCATATATACACAGTTACCAATAGTCTTAACTTTATTAATTATTAATTATAAGCGATGCCATTTGAAGGGATTCATTGTTGTATTTAAACTGTGTAAGTCTTTTGGGAAGCTAATTGAAAGTTGCAATACAAATATTCAATCGTATTGCATACAAAACACATCTGATTACAGATTTTGGCAAAAACTAACAGCGATAATTGCATAATTTAATACTACTTGACCTTGCTTGCTCTCGTTATTTATAAATGTCCATATTTTAGCGATGTTATCATTTATAATATTGGCACATTTCATTTCAGGTAAAAATGCAAAGAATTAGCTGCACGTAGTTTGGAGCTTATGATACATTTGAATCAAAAACTACAATTACAAACCTCGTACCTATGCTACTGCTAAAATTGAATAGAGCATAAAAATAAGAATGTATGCTTCTTACAAACTCCAGGCCAGATGATTAAAAACCCCCTTCTTTGACGGAGTTGCAGTTGGTAAGGTTCAGTTCGGTATATACTGTGATGTGCCCTGAAGATGAGTAGAAGCAACACTGACTCTGGGAAGGCCGGCGAGGCGAGACACTTTTCCACAACCTTGCGAAATTGGATGGAAAGCCAGTTGAGCCACTGCCACTTCTGGATTCATATATCCTATAGTCCTCTAAAGTTCTTACAGATATTCCATAATTGGCATAGCTGATGCATGCAAGTTCTGCAAAAGTATAAATGGTAGATAGATATGCTAATAAGATGTATGACACAGGAATTGGATCTGTATTGTACTAGGATTTAATTTAATTCTAATTGTAAGTTGTATTTTTAGATTCCTTTACCTGGTTTAACAATTATAATTACTTATCGATCTACCTTTTTCATGCTTCTATTTGTTTGATCAAGAAAATGCAGCTACAGATTGAGTTTTTTAGGCGAGTAATTTATTGACAGTCTAAATATTTTTTTTAGGAAACACAAGTAGGCTTAACTGCTAATGCAGCCATACAGCTTATTATACACATTCTAAATCTACTCTAGATTCTAAGTGTCATTTATGGTCATGCATCTTTATTTTTTAAATCTAAGTAATCTAATCTCAGAAAACATACTAATTTTTCCTACTTCGAAAATCAAACGCGTATTTTTATAATGTAAATTAAATAATAAATAGAAATCATGCAGATAATGGATTTCGATTAAGTTTAAATATATGATGCCATGAATTTTTAAAATATGAAATCATGAGAGAAATAGTAACAAAAGACTTTACAGTTTCCTTTAATCATATCTTCATGAATTGGTGAATTCGAATTTTTAATAGAATGTTAAAGTTAGTATATTGTATTTTTTCAGCTCAATCCTGACAGAGCACAAAAGCGAAGAAAACCCCAGGAGATCCAAAGCTTGCAGCAGCCGTTTAATCCCGAGGAATTTAATTTTAATAAAGTGAAGCCGGAAGAAGTCATCCTTCAGTTAAACCCTGTGTACTCCAATCCAAAAGTCCAGCATTCTGATCAGAAAGATGAACATTTATTAATAATCAATGTCAGCCCATTGGAATATGGACATGTTTTACTAACGCCATTTCGGAACCGAAAGAATCCTCAAACTGTTTCTTTTGGTGGAATCAGATTGGCAATTGAATTAGCCCTTTTAAGTCGATCATTGTAAGTATTACAATGGCATTGTAATCTGGGAATAGATGGGATCTGCATTTAATTTAACTTGAACAATTAGATTAACTTGATTATTTTCCTGACTTCAAATCGTTCTATTTATTTTCAGTGATTTTCGAGTTGGATTCAACAGTCTTTGTGGCTATGCATCCGTTAATCACGAGCATTATCATGCCTATTATTTGAAACATAGATTGTTCTTGGAATCTGCGGTATGAAAATACATTTTTTCAAACGTATATGTATCTATCATTTAAAAAAAAGTTTCGTTCGAATTTAGGAACTCCGGAAAATTTGTGGACCTTGCTATGACATTGTTAATTATCCCGGTCCTGGATTTGGATTCGTATTGTCATCAACTGAAGAAGATGCCTTAATCGCTTTTGTGGAAAATATTTTAAAACTAACATCCTATCTTCAAACTAACGATGTTGCACATAATATTTTCATCACACGGGGATCCTCCCTCTTTAAAGAAGATCATTTTGATTCATTGAGGGTATTTATTTGGGCCCGATCGTCTAGCTTTGGTAAAAACTAAACTATTCCCTATGTATTTTGCATTGAAGTCTTTTTTTTAATAACCCTTATTTGTAGGTGCTAAGAGTTGCGAGGCATTTAATGCTGCTTTGTGCGAATTAAGTGGTCACTTTCCTTGCAAACGTAAGTTTTACACATGAAAATATTAAATAATTTGTATTGTTAGTTTTGACGTGACAGAGGCGGTTAATCGAATTGCAAAGGTATACCATTGATCTTGTGTAATAGATGAGACAGCTTATGAAACAGTTACAGAAGCTTTCATCGTTCAAGAGCTGGGAGATATTTGCAAAGAAACTTATTCAAAAATACGAAATGTTATTACGGAACTATTTGAGTAAACCGTTGCTTATATTTTTACGGTGAATTGAAGTATTTCTTCTATTACCTTAAATTTTCCATTGTAGTTAATCTAAGCAATAAAATTCTTTGTCACACTTTTTAATTTGCACAATCAATGGAGACTTCATTTTAAACCAACCATCTGGTACGTGGAACATATATTTTGGGCCTTTTCAAGTTGAAAGCTTCCTTTGTTTCAAAACTGTTACGATAGCCTAAGTATGACTGAGGCGTATGTCTGTAGGTCAGGGTAGAGTAGCGAGGCTTGAAATAAAAACAAAGACCAGAAAGCACATTTTGCGTTACAGATATTTAGTTTATTGTTGTTTGAGTGGTTTACATGCAATCATTAGCTTTATAGTAATTAAGGTCTCAAAAATAGGAAAGAAAAGAAGACATCTGACATTTAGTGACAAAGTAGGTTAGTTGAGAAGATGAATGACGAACTACAATGGTCTTGGGGTCTTTATATTTTTTCAAACGGCATAGCATGGGAATCACGGTTGACGGTGTCAAAATAAGATTTTTGTTCAACTCCTAAAGATTAGTAAGGGTTATACTTTGTACAATTATGGGCTATGGGGTACTAGTCACATATCAAGAAGCTAAAATTTAACTGCTTCTTTTAACCAGATTTACCATTTATTACTGCGCGATCTATTTCTAAAATAATGAATGTTTGAGTTTAAAAAGGTAGTGGGAACCTAGTTCAATAATGGTGGGAACTCCAAGGATCAGTGGGCTATGAACTCTCATCCTTTATTTTGCATGCAAATTTTAAACCTGCAGTATAGAAACTAATGCGGCAGTTGCGTCTGTTCTGTTTCATTGCAAAATATAATCCCAAAGGAGCTGTATTCCTCTAAGGAATATTCCTCGGCCGTTTTAATTTTATTTTTGAAGAGCAAAATTTTGGACTTTAAAAATTTACCGGAGTTTTTCAAAGGATTTAAGTGGTGTATATCCTGTAAGTGATATGGTTTCGCGTGTCCAACAATGTGATAGTGATTGAAATTTGAAACAAATTAATATCTGGAAAAATTTATGTGCACGAACAAGTTTCCATAAAATTGGTTGTTAACGCCTTGACCCTTTTGAATGAACAGTAATCGTGAATTTAAAATGGTCAGAATAAAAGTTAAATGGTAAGAGTTAATTCAACTAAAATAATATATTTTAAAACGTTTAAATGTAAATCCCAATATATTTTGATCACCAATCACCAATACCAATATTTTTCCGTTTGTTGAAAGTAACAGGGATTTAACACGCTCTGATAATCCGTTTCAGCGAAACTCACTTTCATTTCATGGATTCTGATTCCCACAAGATGGGATGTGGTTCAAGTGGTGGTATCATCATCTTTTACGATTATTCACTTTAACAAATGAATTAAGAGTAGAAATTGATTGGTTTGTCGCCCACAATTGGAATCTACTCATTCATGACGATATATTTTTCATTTTGGTTTGGAAGATAAAGCCTAAGCAAATTTCTAAAACATCGATTTATGTTTCAATTTTATGTTTGTGTACATTTTTTAAATGTTCAAAAATAATACATCAAGTTTATAATTGTAAGTCTGTCTACGGCCGTGATTCATTTTAGCAATGTATTATATGTGCTATCATGAATTGTCTAATTCTAACAAGGAATAATTTATTCCCCATCACATTTTTCTTCTTCATTCCAACAGTAATGGATTATCATAGCATATATTTACAACCAGAATCCACGTGCATGACTGGAATCTGAAACTCTCTTAGGGGCTTGTAGGTTAAGTTAGACCTGTTCTTAACAGTAAGTAGTAATGCCTCGGATGTCCGGATGTTTAAATACATGTAAAATCATATAGAAGTTTTCCTCCACATGGAGTTGTAACCACTAAACCCAAACATTATCAGATAGAAGGTAATAGGGGATTTCGGCTATGTGAGCTGGTATGAGGAAGAGGACTCTTGTGCAGTCTAATGGAAAGAAAAGTCCCGAAGAATCCATACCCGGGTAGACGCCTGGTGTATAGGCTGGGAAGTAAAACCCGAAGTTACCCGGATCCCATCCAACCCCCATACCGACCCACGACTACAAATAAGAACCCCTGATGTGCCCAACTTCGGATAGGATTGGAGTGTCAATGCAATGGCGTAGTGTGGCTCAGTTTTTTACTCTGTGTGCACTCCTTTCTCCCAAATTCTGGACTCCAAATCAATTTTTTCTCCCACTTTCTGTGATTTTAATAATTATAACTTCTATCCGTAATTTAGTAAATTGTACAAATTATGGAGTTTCTTCCAATTGTGATCGGCTAACCACCTTCAGTCAACCCTCTTTATCTTGTTCAGGTATTTTTCTTTCTCTCTCTCTCTCTTTTAATCTCACATACTTTCATACTTTAAATCATCACCACCGTTTCTGAATACTGCTATATGTAAACTTCTATACTCTAGTAACGATCTTCATAAGAACTAATACTGCATCTCCTCAGACTCTCCCTTTCCCTGTCGTGTTAAAAAATTTTGCACTCAGCTAACTTGGAAATACCTAAACATCATTAGTACTTATATATGCTACTACTTGAACCTACTGATCCAAACTTCACACTGCTTCCGTATGCACACACTATTTAGTTACCACAAAATGTACAGGCTTGTTTCCCATCTCCTCTGTTTCTATTATATTCTTGTAGAGCTATATAGCTTCTCTTACCTTAACATTACGTGCACCTATTTGTATGGATAAGCCCTTGAGCCAAAACACGTAGTACTTACTACACATTGACGAGATGGAGAACTAAACCGGTAATGTATTAATTCAGATCGGATTCGTCAATCCTTTGTACGGCGATATAAGATCATGCAACATATAGTAAGCTATAGATGGCTTGTATCGTAAATCGGGTATCCGTAATCTTGTGCCAGGCGACTTTCGAGTGAAAAGTTAGTTTTGTGGAGACAGGAGGCCAACAAAGTCAAAAGTTTATTTTACTGGAACGTGGAAGAGAAATTGGCTCTGATTTTGGGTCTTTAACTTGAGAGTTGAGATATTGGACAAGTGGTGTGTCTTCCACTTCGGGGTTCTTTATCATCAAACTGTTTTGTTATTCACGTAAACTCTTCACCGGCCGTCTAATTAATCCCATCCTCAGTTATGGGGATTCGGGAGGAGTCCGTTTTTAACTATAATAATGATTTCTGGTCAGTTGATATTTTTTAATATCTCAAGTTGGTTTCAAAGAGGGAATTTACTTATTTAACGTTTGAAAATTGTGGGATTGGTATAAAAGTGTTGGAGTGCTTCTAAACTTACTAATTAAATTACGCTACATGGCAATGGATTAACTATATTAAATGAGTAAGTGTACATTAGCATGCGAGGTTTCCAATCGGGGCTAGGACAAATATCTTTAAAAACTTCTGGTTTATAGTAACATGTTTCATTTTTAGTATCATATACCAATAAATATTTCTATTATAAAGTTATTTTTAACTGAGCTAAAAGTTTTTTAAAAGTTTAAAAGCTTTTGTACTAAAGTATAATGGATAGTCTGATAGGTCAGATACTCTGGATTAGCTGGATTCTGCTGGATCGATATGAGGAGCTATTGAGCTGTTCTTCAACTAGGACATATCCTATACTTTTGTTTTTTCTCTTTGCTGCACATAAACATCCAGTCTTTATTTTGCTGAAATTTTATAGAATAAAACAAATAAAAGTTGCGCTAAAACACGATTCAACACTTTTTGTAAAAATATTTGAAATCATATTTGACAAAGATTTCGTTATATCTGAATTCTGGACAAATTCAGATATATTCATAGATTCATCTAAACTTTATAAATCAACAAATGCGAGGTTTGCCGGTTTTTTGGAAACACATTCACGTTATTTGAATCTAATTACATCGACCTGCTGTGAAAAATGTTCCCCTTTTTTATTTGACTTGGATTAACTCTCTCACTAATTGAATAATGGAGAGAAACCTATGTTGTATGTCGAATTGTAATTAGTTTATGGACAAAGTTATGGTTATAAGGTGAGTGAGATGATGAGCGGAAGGAGGGGTGATGATGATACAGTCGTTTCCCGTGGTGAAATACAAAATTACTAGTGAATGAAATTTTATTATGTAGAGCTTTTAACCTTGTCGGCTTGGGTGTGGTCGTTGTTTTATTACCAAAGTGACATCTTGAAAAATAGCTGCCTTTTAGGAAAAAGTTTTTTTTGCTCTCTCTCTCTCTCTCTAATGCATTCTGGGCCGGTGGTAGATTGCTACTAATTACATTTTTTTCAGTTCTTACTAATAAAATGCTTGCTGATGTCCATTAGATTTATTTTAGAATCGCAATACAGAGAGTCCGGTAGTGTTTTTGTAAATCGTTATGCATGGTATATCGTGTAGTAAATGCCACTTGGTAGTGAGAATGTTAATCTCTGAGTATGAGAACTGTCTCGATTTGCTACGGACAGGAAAGTATTGTCAGTTAAACCTCGCAGGGGCACATAGAAGCATTTTGATTCCTGACTGGGTTAGGTTCTAATTTCTAATTCATTTATGTTACGTGTAGCGATTTCCGACATTTTGAGAATCCCAACTGTTGTACAAGACATGGGCGAAAATGCCATGTTGATTTTCAAATCCGGTCTAGCCGTCAGTATCCAAAGCACACCTCACAAGCATCGCTCACTAATTCTGAAAATGACTGAATGAAAGCTTATTTGTACGATATTCTAGGCCAGACTATCAATTTGTAAAAAACATGGTTGGATTTATGCTGATCAGTTGTCCAATAACAATTCAATGTCCACTCAGGTTTACCTTAGAACTCCCTAGTCTACGGTGTTGAATAATTCATGGGAAACCACTCTCACAATTTTTGAAGGGTTGTTTTCTTCTCCACCCGAGGTCTTAACTATAACCACACTGAAATGGCCTTAGTAGTATACCAAATACAATTCGTAAAATTTATTGTAATTTAACTGCTCCACTCAACAACATCACTTGCCTGAAGTTTTCTGCAAACCTTTTCAAAGACTTAGTAACATTACATTATTTATTTAAACAAGGGATTTTTCCAAAAATCAAAGGATAAAAAGGTATTATGCATGCAAGATAAAATTTCCTAGGCATACGATGAAGGACGCAGGAAAGTAATTAGGTTTTGTTCAGAAGATCCTGTAGAGACTATAGCCTCCCCTTAAGGATACTATAATGGATTTTTCATATTCTGATCTTTTTTTCATCTTAAAGTATGAAGAAGGTACGCTTAACAATGATGGTGTTAAAAATATGCGATGCATGCACGAGGGAAGCAATTTTAAGTTTTACAGATAGTGGGAAACGTAATTAAAGTAGACGCAGTTCTTGAATATGGATGCGATTATATTTAAGGATATACATAATATTTGCTTACATGAGCCAATTTATTAAGTATAAAGTTATCGAGCGAATGCCTAATTCCATGAAAGAATTAATTCAGTTCAGATGCTCTATTCTCACACTGCATCAAAGATCAACTTGTAAATACAACCTTCATGTTATTAGACCAAAGGCTGAGGCTAATAGAGAACTGATGTTTAATTTGCATTCTTAAAATGTCAAAAATAGGATGAAAATGTCATGTTGAAGCTGGAACAGAACCGTGTCACAGACAGATGAAACTCATTTATTTTATATTTTATGAGACGTCCACCCTTAAACTTTATCCAACTACGCTTCTCTGAAAACCATAGATTGATTAAAATCTTTTGGGGAACTTGGGGAATCTCAAGTTCACCGATGCTTTACTTTTTGGCTAAATAAGTAACAATAAATAGCAATTGAATGCATGCACTTTTTTTTACAAAGCCTCTCATTTGTCCTTGGTATCTAAATTTCGAATTTCTCGTGCATATTTAGCATTGAGAGTTGAAATTCTTACTTTCAACTTCTCAAAGCTGCATTTCTTACAAACTATCTGTGTGGAAAAAATAACGAAAATATTTATGTAATTGTAACCGTCCTAACTGATAACATGCTTCAGGGTAGGTTAGAGTAAACTTCCAAATTGTGGAAATATTTAAAAGTGAAATTAATAGTTATCACATTCTGGGCTAAGTTCTTTTGTTATTTTATAATGAGATGAAATTTAATACATTTTTTCAAGGTTAGTTGAAAGCTTCAAAAATCACGACAATTTTATTTATTTCATCCTCATAGATCAGACAAATTTTGCTCCGAAAAGTTTTATTTGGCCACGTATTTGGTCACTTAGCAACTTTTTATATTGTTTTACGCAATTAAATAGGATCAATTCGATAAATGGAAGATACTACAACAAACCTGAGCGCGTTGGATTCTTTAGTTTCCCTTATAATTCAGTTTTTGTTCTTCATAGTGTTGCTTATCTGTCGGTCGGGAGTGGAAAGGTATTATTGTAGTGAGTTTTAAAATACAGAGTATATTTAAATTCTTTAGACTATTGCATTTGTTCACAAATATGCATTTTTGGATTCCCCTAAAAATGGATTAAGGAAATGGAACCCCTTGAAACCTGAAAATAAACGAAAAGTTTCTTGGCAGATCGGCAAGTTATTTTTTTGCTGATCAGAAATTATAGAGCTCGTAAAGACTTTTTTTTCTTTCGAAAATGCATGGAGAAATGGTCGACTATTACAATTGCATGCCTGCAGACTTAAATACGGAGAGATTAGTGCGGATCGTAGCATTGTTTTTTTTGCTGGATTAGAGAATTGCATGGATTCAATCTTCAATCGTTTTAATTCCTTTCGTAGTTCTAGAACAGATGATCCTTTGTAATGAAATAATACACGACGTCGTTTGAAGCACGAATCGAATTTCATATTCTCTATTCACCTTGCTGCATTTTAGTCTACACTTTAATAATTCTTGACTTAATATCTGTTACTAACTAATTTTAGTAATTCCTTTTGTAAAACAGGAAACATGCATTTCATTTAACTCAAATAATTTCTATGAAAGCAAAATTAATATCTATAAAACAAAAATTGTAAGTTGTGTGCGTAAGCCATGCATATTCTTGAGAAAAGATTCAGCTTCTTCGGAAATTGTGCATTAATGTTTGTAAAATAACGCTCAATTCATAATTAAAAATAAATAAATTGAATGTCTGAATTTTTTTTAAGGCGAGAGATCCAAGAGGTAAAGCCACGTCATGTGGGAGGTGCGGATGAAAGTCAAAGTGTAGCAACCCGAGACCTCAACAATAATAATAAGAGTAGTATCAATAACAATCTACAAAAGTACTACAGCCGAGATAATCGGTTTCACCACATCACAATGACCTCAGAAGATCTCCTGCAACCTGGCCATATCGTCAAGGAAAGATGGAAAGTGGTAAGTGTCAATTTATACCCAGTCTTTTTAGATTTATCTAAGTTCCACCATCTCTTCTGAAAGTGGCAGCTGGCATTGACTATTCTCAAATGGTGTATGTGTTTTAGTGTGTTTCCAATTTACTTCGATAGCTCATGGAAATTCCTCAAATTCGTTATTCCGACAAATAGAATAGA
>JAQFYM010007606.1:0-10184 GCA_034694785.1 Agrenia bidenticulata
ACAAACTGTGCTCAGGTTGTATGCGCTGAGATGTGATAGGTTGCGTTTTTTGCTGAATCTCTGAGAATTCATCAACTCTTTCACCAAGCAGATCCATTGTTATTTCATTATTATATGCAAGTGTTTGTAAAGTGTAAGGTAGTTTAAGTTGCCTTATGTATTTGAAAAGTTGAATGTCTTCAATTTTCTTTTTTGCTGCAAAATCTTGTAACCGCTTAAAGTACTGTAGCCAATTCTCATCGCTGTATTTTCTTATTGAGTCAATGGACTCGCCTATGCAGTAATCAGTGATCAGTTCTTATATTTCAGGCCAAGAATCTGGACAGTGACCAGTGTTATGAAGGGTGAGTACCAGTGATTGAATTCAGGTGTTGCTCTTTGCATGTTGATGTTTATCTTTGCTCTGCAAGATCGGTTATTAAAATCGTCATCGCCTTCGATTTATAAAATTTTAAGCTGCACTAAAACCAATTTCATGTTTTTTCCAAAACTAATTTTCCCATTATCACCTTTTTGCTTATTCTCCCTCCTACACTTTTCCATGTTATCTCTGGGCTAGGCAAAGATGTAGATTGATAAACATCATCTGGTGGCAAGCTACCAGTGTTGGATGAGTGGTTCATATCTTTCTTCTTATTTGGAAAAGCCATTTTAATACTTTAATTTATGTACGTAATGTCTTTTATAGACCTTTTATCTTGATCTTAAACAATAGCTCAGAAAAGATAGCATATCTTTAGATCAGAAAGTTTTGCTTTCATATCATCATGGCATTCGATAAACCCTACTTTTGTAGGTCGTTTTCTCTCACTGGATAGTGGTATCCCTGCGGCGCTGACCCCTCGCCTACGGTCGAGGGCGTCGATTCGCGCTCTGGCGTCGCTACGCTCCTGGAGCTTCATTTTGCCCTAATC
This sequence comes from Agrenia bidenticulata, assembly GCA_034694785.1. Lineage (NCBI taxonomy): Eukaryota > Metazoa > Arthropoda > Collembola > Entomobryomorpha > Isotomidae > Agrenia > Agrenia bidenticulata. The sequence goes on from JAQFYM010007606.1 coordinate 915, forward strand.
CTTTTCTCGGGATCAGTGCCGAGGGCTTTCAGCCCAACACTCATAAGTATTTTCTTTATGAACTTTGTTTTTTTAAAAATAAAAACACTGGACAAAATATACTATATGCTTTTTACAATGAGTGCATCAAATTTATATAACAGGTAGCACAAAATATACTTAGAATTTCCTTAGAAAGTTGGGTTAAAACACTATAAATCGTACCAATCCTAACAGCGTGAATCGTTGTCTCAACATAAATTTGTTTTATCTTTTATTGTATAGTACTTTTTACTCGTCTATAATTACAATAGTTTGATTTATTTTGTTTTAAGTTTATTTTTTTTGTAAAAAATATCATTCCTTGACAATATCGGTTTAATATATAAATCGACAAAACAGAAGCGTTTAAGATATATCCTTAGCCAAATGTTTGTCAAGCTGTAGAAAATTAAAAGCATAATTTTGATCCCTAGTTAAAATGTTTTTCTTAGAATTATATGATTTGGTAGTTACCCAAAATTTCTCACTATTTACATTATATGCTTTCACGTCGTCAGCGTTTTTTTTGTTGCCATACAAATTCTTTTTCACAGTTTTTAACATTGGCAAAACTAACTTTGTCCTCAAATTTTTTGAATATACGTTCGATACAACAGTGTGTCTATTTTTGTAATCAATGTATTACTAGTCATTTGCTTACAAATCGGGCAGTAAATTACTTTGGCAATCTACGAGACTTGTTTTAATAAGAGTTCATCTGTTGTTGGGTACTTAATCTGTAAGTATTATTTTGTCAAATCTTAAAAATAAAAGTTTAAATATCATCGATAATCAATTTTGTTATATTTGCTTTCGTTCTTCTGTAACATCGTTTTTATCATGAATGAAGCAGCCAACTTTTTATTGCACTCTAAACGATAGGAATATGTAAGGTATTCTAATTATTAAAATACAATCCTAAAAAGCAAAAACCTCCATTACAGCAGTATATTGTGTAGTTGTCAACAGGTGTTCATTGCTATAAAGTTATTTTATAGTCCGGTTCGTGTGAATCTTTGATGATATTGAATTTGTTTTAAATGTCCGTTTTTACCTTTTAACTCTTGCCGAGACAACGTAATTTTTGCAAAAAAAAATGCCAATTGCACTCTATAGGTGTCATTTCATACAATAAAAAGTATATATTCCATAACAAAAACAGATTATATTTGTTTTTAACCAATGTTTAAAAACACAAATAACGGTTTAACGATAGGTTTTGAAATATAAAAAAAAAATGTTTGACTAAATACATTTTTAAAAAACGCAACTTTTTTAAATTCATTTTGTCTAAAATAAAATAAATGCGTGTATAATACTTTTTTATATCGTTTTTCTCAATGACACATATATGTGTACATGTCTCTCGCAGAGTTAAAGGGCTTAGAAAACAGAAAAGATCAAATTATAATTTTTGTGAGGGCCTGGCCTAGAAATTGATATAAGCCTAGCTAAAAATTACTAATTATTTTAAAAATCTAATCATGATGTACAGTTTGATGACCACAAAAGCAAAGTTGTACTTTAAATATCATTTTAGTTTAAATCTTTGTTTTCATTTACAATTTTTTATCAAGCAACTTCTTAACAATCAGCATAAATTTTTACACTATTTTTTGATACTTATAATCAGTCCAATATGCTACAAAACGATATGAGAAAGTAAAGAAATCGTAAAACTTAATACAGAAGCTATTAGGTACTTATGTTAAATGTCTTAAAAACATAATATTACTATTATATTGTCTACAAACTTGAACGCATTTTTGCAGCATTTATATGTAGTTATCACTGTATATTTTATATAAACACTTATAAAAAGTACCTATATAAATTGACACCTCTACGTGTGTAAGTGCTGTAAGCAAGCAAAAAAAATGTGTTTTTTTAATGATAACTGTACTTGGTTAATTTGTTAGGCCTTTGCTTTAGCATTTACCCCTGCATAAAAAAAGGCCAACCGGTAATAGATAAGTAAAAACAGTAGCAACGTATAATGTTTGATAAATAAACCAAAATACAAGATTCCTTTGCTATAGTATTTTTTAGAAACTTGGCCCCCTTGGATTTTGTCACTCTACGAATTTTACTATTGTATAGCCAAATATGTAAAATAGAAAAAAATGTAAAGATGTATTAGTATAGCTTTACAACCGCAAAAAAAAAAGTTTCAAAATTGCAGAAAGTTAAGAGTTTCTTAACGATAATTTACAAATTTTCTACGCAAGTAAGTACCGTATCCTACTGGGGCAAAGCCCATTAGATAGTATATTGGTTGCTAATTGCACATTTTTTTAAAAAAAGATTTATGCTTAACGTTCAGTAACGATAAAAAGTTAAGATTTTTGTTATTATAATGTTATCAACGCTTATATTTTAATTTACACTTGCAAATAAAAAAGTAAAATTTATTTATGCGTATCTAACATACACGTTATATATATACGTTATACAAAAAAGCTTTTTTATAACTGTAGTAGCTTTTTTTTACATATATTTCTGCAAAAGGACAATCTTGTGTAAAGAAAACATTAAAATCGGAAACGATTGTAAGTCTTTGTACTATATGTGTCATTGAATAATTTCAATTAAAAATAACGAACAAAAAAAAAACAAAGCTGTTGAGTGTTTCAACATGAGATACGAGCAATTACTAAAAAAATGCAGAACTGTAACATTTTGTAAAATTATACGCTAAGGATCGCATGCCATTTTTTAAAAAGTAATAAACTGTATAAAACCATTTTGTGTATTTTTTTATTACGTTACCACAAAAAAAAATCATTTGTTAATACAAATTTTTTTCTCCGAGCTTTTGAGTCTACAGTTCTTTGCAAATTAATAAGTTGTTTGTATTCAAAGTTTATTTAATTTTTGTCATTTTTATTTTTTTTTAATTTTTTATGAAGTTTAGTAGCGGGAAGCTTACGAACTAGCCTCTAATTTATATTTCACGAAGTATTTATTTTAATTATTACTACTGGTTGCATTACAATTGCAGTAACTTATTACGTCCGGTTGCATTACAATTGCTGTTTATTTTTATTAATTTAATATATCTTAATGCTTTTTTTAGCAAGTACCTAACTTCAATATATAATAATAAAAGACAAATTTTAAAAAACTATACAAATCCTAAAAAACATATTTAAAAAAATAGAAATCGTTTTTTATATAAAATTGAATTTTATACGACCCTGCATGTAAAAAAAAATTGAATTTTATACGACCCTGCATGTAAAAAAAAATTGACGTTTTTATATCAAGAATCATATAAAGCCGTCTGACAAAATCTTCTTTAGTGCAGATACTTGACAAGCCGTAAATCTATTCTGAGTCGTATTTACGAACATGACACTAAACCCATTGAACAAAGGGCCATGCAATACTGTAATACCACCTAAATAAACTTACGGATAATCAGATGAAGTCTAAAACCCCTAAATTGGAAATAAATGGAGTTTTTAGAACTTTGTTATATGATTTAGGTACAATATACAAGATAAAGGTATAGATTTTATTTAAGAAATATTTAAAAAGTCAATCATTAAGTTATCTATGGTCTAAAGCTCTATCATTATTTTCGTTTATAAAATGAACATATAAACGGCTTTAAAATGGATACTACAAAAATTTTATAAGCAAAAGAACTGGCGCTTCCGCTATATACAATATATTTTTTGTTGATTATAGTACGTGCATGTAGTAGTTATTATTTCTCATGTATGTTTTTATAAATTTTGCCTAGAAAAGCTAACTTGGTTATGGAAAAAGCAACATATGCTGTGGTCACAAACCAATTAAGAGGTTTGTCTGCAATCTAGAGGCTTAAATATATTTTTTACAATATATGTTTTTTTTCGTGTGATCGGACTGATTTTTTTTTACATAAGTATTAAAAAGTATGCAAACCAAAAAAAACTTCAGTGCTAACAGACACTAAAGTGCCAAATTAATTTTTTGTCGCATTATTGCCGCTTTACAAGTAATTTTGTCACTTAGATTCTAAGATACATGTTATGTGGAACAAAAAAAAATCTTGACAGATATAACAAAAAAAAAAAAACATTATATATTTTATTTTTCTTGTAAAAGCGTCTAGCCATCAAGAAATAATTTTTATATAGCTTACATTTTTAATCGCTTTATAGCACGGTTTTCATTGTATTCAAAGGTATGACAATTTTACTGTGTCTTTACATAAAACTGGTATGATTTTTATCCAAATCATAACATTAACCTTGTCTGAATATTTTATCATCTATAAGTACCTTTTACTGCAGTACTTTTTTCATCTATAGTAATGACAAAGTCATTAAAAAATATATCGGACACTCTAATTTTACTGACCCGAATGATAGATGTGGATTTTAGCTTTTTTTGTAATTTATTTTCCTACTGTTCGCTTTTTTACATAAGTTAAAAAAAATTAAAAATTTTTTAGGCGGTTTTGACGCCTATAAAATTTTTACTATAGACAGTTATTTTATATATGATAAATCAGCATCAAAAATATCTAAAGTATTTACTATGGATAAAAAAAACTCGTTTAGTCTTAATAAACACTGAATAAAAACATTACTTTATACTGAATAAATGAGAAAAGAAAATTAATGTATTTCCAAAAAAGCAAAATAAATTTTCGTATTTTATTAATGTATTATACCAGATTTTATCAATTATAAAATTTATCATATGCAAGATTTCGGACATGCCTATTGGATATATATAAAATATAATATAATTTGCATGCGATTGCATACTCTTGTGTAACTCAGAAATATTAGAAAAAATAATATAAACACTCAAAAACATTGTTTTTGTTACCCATCAATAGTATGTTCCCAAATCTTTACAATTTTAATTTTGGGTATTCTAGATATTCTGGGATTTTTTCCCCCAGCTTATCTAAATTTCTTTGGTCTGTTTATAACTCAAAGACGAACTAACCAAAACTACACCATGCGTTATATTTTGTGCCTTAACTCCATAAATCTTCCACCTATACGAAAACTAGCTTTATGACATGTTTAATTCTAAATAAACTATTTTTCGTGCAATTTTTTTAAAAAACGTACTAAAAATACGCGATATATAATCTTATTTGGCAACAGGTTTTATTTTATTCTGAAAAAAACAATTTTACATTTTATGAGGTGAAAGATAGATTATTTCCGTTTATAAAAGAATTAGATTTTAAATAAATACATTTGCTTTAACTTTTTGCAAAGAGTGTCTAAACGCATTTTTACAAAACAAAATGCCTTCAAAATTTTTGTAAATTTAAGCGTATAAAATGAGCTAAAAATATCTAATGAATTTTTGTTAGTAATTCGTCATACACCGAAAAAATAAAAATAACCCCCATTTTGCATATTAAACCCCATGAAAAGAATATGCCTACACTATACCAGTATATATATAGGTTACAGTGTTATCGATTTACTACTCAAAATACTCCAATCGTCAAGATAATATGCACCTTCTGTACACAAAAACATATTCTAATCATGAAGCTGTTTTTGGGTAGACGGGTCACAAAGTGACAATCCAATACAAACTTTAAAACGGTTGTTGTCTTTTGTACTTAGAGACCTGCATTAGCCCGGAAAACCCCAGCCCGGCTCGTGGGACGGGTTTTCGGGCAGGATAAATAAGTTGGATCTACGGCAGACCTAAAAAAAATATACATATTTTTACGTCTTTACACACGCATAATAACAGAAAACACTTACATAGGAGCCTACAATGTAATTTATGTATCAAAACACCAAAATTCATTTTTTGTTGTTGTTTTTTTATTTTCATACTAGCCAGTTCCACATTGATGTATCGTAAAGGAACATACTTTTAATTCGTTAGAAGTAATTATATTCTTAATATAGTAAAAATTGCGAAAAACGCATATTATATGATTTTTTTATTTTTAGATTTAAATGCGGCTAGATCGGGTACCACCCAGGCGCGGCCTGCCGGGTAAACTGTTTTTTAAAATAAAACACGGGCCGGGACAATTCAGGACTCTGATTGTACGGCCACCTGTTATATGTAAAAGGACTAATATGTAATCTGATGTAGTTATATCTGTGTCTTTTATATTATACATAAAAATTCTCTATACGTACAAGAATTGTAGTTGCTTTTTTCTTTTTTTACAAAAAAACATAAATGCAACTTTTTCGCTTTAAAATGCGTTTTTTTTGCTTTTTAATGCAAACTTTTGGCAATATAAAATTCATGTCTGGTGCATTAGTAATGTGTGAATTTTGGCAGCTCGTTTAGGAATTTTCCTAATATATTTGAGTACATAAAAGATATTCCCATACGCAGGGTGCAGTGCAAAAAGCCGATATACGTCGTATATTCGATTTTCAGAGTCTTAGCCCACAAAAAATGCTTTTTTATATTTACCGTTGGAAAGTCAAATATGATTATGGTTAGCTTGATTATGATCGAAAAAAATGAGAAAAAAGTCGACAAACAATACCAGCGTGAACAAACTTTTAGTAGTTGTTTAAAAGATTAAGTGTGGCTTTTTTTTCGATCTTGATATTGCTGTTTACATATCTCCATCCTGCATTTGTCCAATTCCAAAGAATATCGGCGTGTTCGAGTTTTTGAATATAGTTCAAAACACTAAGTGACTTTACTAAAGTGTTGTTGTCAAAGTCTGGTTATCATTTATGTTTTTTTCTCTTACTTTTGTATAAAATAATAAAATTTTCGATACAGGGGCTTCTGAAGTATCCAAAAATATCACTATAGTGAACAAAAATTCATGAAGTTAGAACAAAAAAAATCACTATTGTGAAATACGCCATAGTGAAAAAAAAATGCATATGAACACAAACGAATTTTTACTTTCGTGAATTTCGTCATTGTAAAAAGCTGTTTATTATTCAGGGCAATTTTTTCCATGATAAAAATTATGAGAACACACCCTAAATGCAGAAAGACCAAAAAACTATTTAACTGTAATAAATAATATCATGTAGAAACAAAAATTCAGCTGTGCTTTATTCACATATGAACTAAGAATTGTGCGGTCAATATAAAAAAAAAAAATGTTTTGACTTATAAACGTGTCAAGAGTATAAAATACTATATAAGACCTTATAAAGTTTACCGTTGTCACTTAGGCAACACCTGTTTTTCTTTAGCAAAGAAACCTGCAATGAATCTTGCAGTTGTATAAAAAAAGATATATTAAAGTATTACAACTTTTAATTGCGTACAATAAATATATTATAGTTGCTACTCTCTTTAGCATAAATCTGCATCTTGTACTAAAGCTTTAATTACACCAATCTTGTTTTTGTGTGTTTTTGTAATTATAAACATGCCTATTATGCCCATAACTACGTGTCTTTTTTAAGTTTGTCCTGTTTCACTTTGTGGCCGTTAATTACTTTTGTAAGTAAAAGAAATTTATGTTGAATTTTGTAAAGCCCAATTATTTTTTTAGATTCATAATTTCTCATAACTAAAGCAAGACAAAAATGTAGAAAAATTCTGCAAAATTAAGCATTTATAACAAAAACTCGCAAAACTCTACTTATATAAAATTTATCTTTTTGTAAAATTTTGGTGTATTCGGTACATCTTTCAATGTAACCATTGTTAAATAGGTTCTTTAAAGTGTCGATATTTATGTTGCAAAATTCATTGGAAAAACTGCATTTTATAACTTTGTAAATCCTTGCTTTATAGCTAATGATAGTGCTTGAATTTATGTTCCATAATATTATTTAGAGCAATCAAAAGTTCTAGATAGGTTTGCTAGATTTTAAATCTACCCACCTTGTCCATATTATTTGAGGGCCAAAAATAAAAAACAAAATTTAAAAAATACTGCATTTAAAAAGAAAAAACAGTCTTCTCGAGAATTTTATTGCAATTAAGCAAGTGGTTTGATTATGGTATGATTTTTTACATTTCCCTCATTATGGCTATTATGGTAAAATATGGTAAGTGCAAAATCTTTTTAGTAAGAACATATAAAAAGGTAAATATATATCAAAACTTGAATTCAAGACAGGCCAATGTAGTAAAGTTGCCTGAAAATTTATTTGTTTACTGTGGTAATGCATGAAAAAGTACATACAAACAGGCCTATATCTGTAAAAGTCATGTTTAAATAGTTTATTTTTGCCATATTGTTAATTCGCTTCTTTTTACAATTTTTTATACGGTAAATCTACTAAAATGCAAAATTTATTTATTTTTGTATGCTTTTTAAAATATTCTTATGTGGATTTGTATTGCTGGTGTGCACATATTATATACTAGAGAAGGTATATTTTACAAGAAATTTAAAGATAAAGCATTTTAGCACGCTATTATACTAGCAATCGCATAATAATGTTCAATGTGGGAGCTAAAAATACAAATTTATGTATTTTTATACCTCTTCTGTACAAAATCATAATTTTTAAAATCATCTAATTTGTATGTATGTATGTTTTTTATTTATAATTATATAAAAAAACGTATAACACAAAACATGTAATTTTTTTATTGATAATGGATACTTGACGAAATCTATAATAATGTGTTAGATATTTTTTGTATTCCGAATTATTATCATTGATTTTTTAAGGTCTTATATGTTAGGAAATCAAATAAATATTGTTAAACAATTAAATAGTGACGCATAGATCGTAACTAGTGTACAAATAAAGATTTTTTATAACAGTTCTTTTGTGTAAAAGGTGGTACATGTTGTATTGGTTACAAAAATTATACGGAAAATTATGGAAAATTATTTCCCCCATTATGTCCATATGGATATAGCCATATATGGTATGAGACCATATTTTTTTCGCCACCCCTGAAATTACGATTTTTTTTCTGCAGTTTGTTTGCACCACTTATAGACATATTTTAAAACTCAATACGAATTAAAATTAGGTATAATGTATTGTACATCTGTTTTTAGCTTATAAAACACACGCTTTTGTTTTTTTAGCGCAAATGCATCTGACGGGGTTTCCATTTGTGCTTTATGAGAAGAAAAATCATATTCTTACACACTGTCCAGCAAATACGCTAATAATTTGTTTAAACCTTTTTTTACCATCATTTGCGTAGTATTTTAAGCCTTGGATTCTATGCAGGTCAAAAACTGTTAAAGTTTATATGATATTGTTCGTGGATTTTGTTTTTTACCTGGGTAAAAAAAAGTCATAAACAAGTAAATGTTTCATTACCTTTTTATTAAAGATATGATAGTATAACTCAAATTGTGTA
>JAQFYM010007607.1:0-10183 GCA_034694785.1 Agrenia bidenticulata
CCTGTTTCTTTACAAAAACATGTCCTGAAATGTTTTTACAATGATTTAAGAGTTGCTCAAATTAGTAAAAAAACTGTTTTTCGTCAAAAACTGTTTACTGAAAAACAGTTTTTGACCAAACTAGACACGCCCTTATACTTTAAAACCAAGAATGTTTTTCGTTCTACGGCAAAATCATAGGCTTTAATGTATGCTTAAGTAAGCAATACTTTTTCCGCATACCTTAGGTCCGACAGCTAAAAAAAACAAAAATAAAATTATTGCATATTTGAGGGGACGCTATATTTAAATTCTAACAAAAAAATGAAGGATTATTTTAAGAAAAACCAAAAAGGTTTAACTTATATAAACTGTAAAAATTTAATTGTATTTAAAGGCAACAGGAAAAAGCTTTTTGTATCTACCCTAAAAAAACTATTAATAAAAATTATCGGATTATAAAAACCGTAATTCATAAAACAAAGAATGCTTACTATATCTTTCAGAACTTATTTTTACTGCTTTTTGAACGAAAAGCGCCTGTAAAATCACTTCCATTACGGCTTTATGTGCGCGTATTAAATGTCTCGTAGAAACTCAATTTTTTTCCTTGATGTGGTGATCATCGTCTGTATAAATTATACCCCTGTTCAATGTTACTTAGTACATCTCTAATGTACGTTGTATATCGCAGCTTATAGTGTAAATTTAACAAACCCATATATTTGTATTTACAATTCGTTTTATTAATCTGTAGTTGTACATTCGCACAATAAGTCTATTGCCATACCGCATTTTTTTAAGCATATGCTAATCATGTCGGTTTTCTTTCTTACATTTTACTTTTATTTCTATTGAAATGAAATGATGCCTAAAAATTGTTAATAAATTCGGCTAGCGGGATACAAAACTTTTAAAAAATAGTATTAAAAAAATATAGGCATCTTGAAACAGCAACATATTCCATGTGATCACTTAAAGGGTTTAAAGTAATTATAGAATTATTTTCTGAATATCTGTTTTTAAATCTACTAAGGTACTTTATAATATTGAAAAGGTAATTTTATAGTAATAACGTATGCTAGAAAAGTATTAAAGTCATTAACTGTAACTATGAACTCCTGTGTTCGAGCAAAATAAATCTGTGAAGTATTTTTTATCTTTGATTTGATGTTTTTATTCATTCATAATAAGAATGTACAAAACGCTCTTTTTTTACATTTTTAATGTGATTAAGTGTAACTCTTTATGCTTTTTATGTAGCCATAACGGCAACCGAAGCCGTTCTTTATAAAAAGAATATGTTGGGTATAAACCATGGCGTAGCTAGTATAAAAAAGGTTTTGAATTTTTTAGCTTAACTTAATGTGAAATCAAAAAAACCAAACTTCTAAAAATCTAGGAATTTCTAAAAAAACCCCCAAGTCATTGTTTTTGTAAAAGCTCTTTTTTTAAATTGCGACCCTTCAAAAACTCAGGGCGCATTTTTTGCGAAGATGGGCTTCACCCCCCCTCTCTGAAAGCCAGCCTAGGCTGCCGCCGGTAAAAACCAAATTTAAAATGTATTATTTGGCTGTATATACAGAGGTGTGCCGTTGAAGAGTAATTATACGTCTAAAAAATAGAGGTTGAAGTTACATATCAGTATAATATTTTATTATTACAGTACATGCGTGTCATGTCACTAATATATGTGTTCATGGTTGTGCTATGAAAAGTATTTTTCATATATTAAATATTTTTCAAAAAGCTTAATCGTGTATTTTTACAAAGTTAAACTTAGAATTATGTTTTTTTTTTGTATTTCAGTTAATTAACGACGTGCTTTGTATAACGAAAAAATTACAAGCATAATATAAGATTAAACACAAAAAAAGGCAAATAAAGATTATTAAACAAATATATTTAAAGATTCATCTACTATTTGATAACTCTTTACTACATGACTTGTATATAAATAATTATTTTAACTTAATATTAAAAAATGTTTTTTTTGTTCAGTTTAAATTTTTAGTTTTTGATACACCAGGTTTATATTACATATTTTTACGCATACAAATCGCATACCTTACTTGTAAATTTACTTTCCTTTGAGTGCCTAAGAACAGCTTTTCATTTTTTTAAAGTTCTTGAACTCAATTTTTGCGTTTGATACACGTCAGGTTTACCTGAATGATTGGAATTTTAAAAAGCGGGCTGCCTGTACTTAATGTGTCGATGTTGAAGTTCATTTACTTTACGTTGCAAAATAAAAAAATAAAAAAACAGTTTTGAATAAAACATGATTGTAATATGATGTCAAGTTATGTGTGACTACTGTTATAACGCCGTTATGCGTGCAAGGACACTCTTGTCTAAGAGGTTTTACTTGTTCTAAGTATTCCAAAATACTTTTAAAATGTTTTGTTATGAATTAGATGCATATATCCAGTAGCTTTCGAAAAACATAAAAATACCATATATGGCCCCTATGCGAAGGCGGTGGAATACTGTATCTTTTCTTTAGTTCATCTTTATAAATGTCAATAAATAATTTGAAATGCCAAATTTCTCTTTTACTAAACGGATAACTTCACTTTATAAATGTAAAAGTTAACAATTAATCTGTAAACAGACTTTAAAAGAGGTTTTACGAATTGAAAACTACCCATCGACAGGGAATTAGCTGATATGTTCATAAGATTTGCGACGCTCAGGGACAACTATTCGGGTAGGGCCCTATATGAAAATAGAAATATTGCTTTTCCACATGTTGGTTTTATATGGCAAAATATGAACAACAACAAACATACACATAGATTATAAGATTTTGTTGAATTGCAGTTTTTTTAGATAGGCGCTTAAAAGTAAATACATTAAAAAAAGAAAATATAACATAAAAATAATAGCGTTTTTTGGTTTTTCTATACAAAATTGATTTGGGTTTATTTAAATGTGTACTATCTCTGACACATGTAAATTGCGTTCCTAAAGAATTTTTTCATAGAACATGTAGTTTTATGAGAGATTAATAATGGTGGAAAAAGGATCTAAAACCTATTTTTCTCCATGTTACCCCAATACTACATTCTGTTATTTAGACGGATTTTACAAGTTCATCGTGGAAAGATGTACTCTATTGCCGTTATAAATGTAATACAAGCATTTTATTATTAGTTTATACCGAAAACAATCTGTTTTTAGTTTTTATTTGTAATACAAACTAATTAAAACACTCCAATATCAAATTTTACATCTAAGTAAGTACAGATTTTTAAACTCTTGCAGTTTCTTATAAAAAATGTTTTCGGAATTATTTCAAATTTCAAGTTTTAATGCACTTTGAAATTTTTATTTTTTTGATACTTTTGTAATAAAACCCTGCGCTTGCTTTTCAAAGTAACGTTATGCGAAATGTAACAATAAATATGTCTGGTTGAAAAAAAAAATATAATACCAAACATCACATAACCTGTTAATTTAAACTTTTTACTCAAAAGCAAAAAAAGTGTGTTTTTTATGTTTTAAAGAAACGTGGTTACACCGATTCAAAATACCTGTTATATAGAAGAACAATTTTGTCAACTTTTTGTTTAAGTAATGGTAGGAAAACTATTGCCATAATCAAAAAAAACCCGTGTTCGTTGTTGATCATAATGTTAGGCCTCCATATATAGCCATCATGAAAAATCAAAAATTGTAAGGGTTTTTTTTCATATGGCCATATCATAATCGGAACCACTGCAAATATCTATCATTTATCAAATCTGCAAATAGAAAAAACAGATGCGTGTTAACAGGCACCCTATTATATACAAATAATCGCCTCAAAGAGTAGTTAGTGCTTTATATAAATATAATTTTGCATTTTTTATTATTACACATTATCCATAAGAATATACATGCAGCCCAAAAAAACCAATTGACACAAAATGGACAAGCTGTTTTGCTTTTTATGCATTTTAATTACGCGCTGAAATTTTAAGTATTTAGGCATTGATTTTGTTTTACTATGGTATTTTATCATGGATGCCTTAAATATATTTTTTCATTGTAAAAAGTAAAAAATGCCATAGTAAAAAAATACACATTTTATTGTTTTTTTTTTGAACGCCTAATTTACCAGTATTGTATGACATAACATTTGATTTTTTTTTTTTTATGTATAGATGATGATGAAGAGCTTTTATTATTATGTTCATTGTAATTAAATAAATATTTGCATTCAAGAGTATAGTGTAACTCTTAGTATTTCTAATCTATTGATCTTAAATTCCAAAACAAATTTAAAATGATACAAAGTAATTTACATCACATCGCAAACTTGTTATTTGCAACAACTGTAAGTTATAGTATAGAAAAAGTAAACGAAGCGCTGTTGTTATTTTAAATTATAGACCAAAAACATACAGATATATTGGCGATAAATTTAGAGGTTCGACGCTTTTTTGTCGACATTTTTTAATATGGTAGCAGGAACTTTGTTTTCCAGACGTGAGCATATATGTAACTTACAATAAGAAATTAATTTTTAAAAAAAAATAAGTAGAATTTGGAACTTATATTCTGATCTCGATGGCTGTTTACTACATAGATGGATCTCACGTTAGTATAACCGCCCCAGGAGTTCATCCGCATAGGTACACTAATCGACCCCGATTATGCCTTGAAGCACTTAGTTGTATGTAATGGAATAACAATTAGATATGTCTATAGTCCTGGATATGGATCCAGCCATGATGCATTTTATTAAATAATTGTACGTTTAAAGATTGGATTGGGGGCAATGTGTCATTCGGATATCACGTAATTGGGGACAGTGATCCCCAGCAGACTTCAAAATACGAGTTACAGCAAACGGGCACCTATCACCAAAAGATAAAATATATGATAATATGATATCTAACCAAAAAATGCAAGTTGAACTAACAATTGGATGTTATTAAAACAAATTCGGCCAGTTTAACAAACAAATAAAAAATACAAGAAAAAGAGTTATACAAAAATATATGCTATAGTTGCATTCATGTTCATAATATTTAATTGATTTAAATAAATAAATTATAATAAATTTTTAGATTTTCAGATAATTATTAATTATTATTAAGCTTATCGTTCAACGCTGAAAGAAATTCATTTGTTTTCGATTGACGAGTTTTGTGTATTTTACAATGACATTTTAATATTGTCAACATCATCTTTTAAAACATTAATTTGATGTTGGCCAGTGCTCATCGTAGTCAAAATCTCGTTTTTACTCTTTATCAACTCGATAACTGCTCCCTTCTTTTTTTTGTATATTATTTTTTTGGTTTAGTTTTTCTTTTAGATGTCATTTTAATGTTTTCCCATTCTTCATTTTCATCTTCCTCTTTTTCAACAACACTCATCTCCGATTTACTATCCTCTTGATTTTGACTATTTTGCTTTCGTCAACGCTTGGAGGAAGTATCTCTATACCTTCCATACAAAGATTGTTAATCAGCACCCAATTTCTCCAGTTGATTTTACCTTCATAAGTTTTTTTAGAAAGAATACTACTCGACTTATATTTCTTAACAATGTGTTGTGCTTCTCTTAACAGTTCACTGCCTAAACATAAAAGCTTGTTTTGATGCACTTCATTCTACAGTTCTTTTATGACATGAGCCTTTGCTCTGTTTTCAGACAAATTTCTGACAGATGCTATTTGAATTCCGTGTCTCTACTAGTATTCTAATCTCGTTATGTTATATTTCTTGTCTGTCATTTATGGGTATGAACTTGCATGAAAGAAAAATCTAACTTAGAAAAAAAATCTACCATGGTCGCCACCATGGTAGATTTTTTTTCTATATAAGAAGTTTTTTTCTATGGTAAAAAATAATACATAAGTAAAAAATTGCTAAAAAATACTATAGGAAAAAAATATTACAGAAAATAACTTCTGAAAATTTACCATATAAAAAAACATGCCCTTAAGATATAGTCATTTAGAATAATATGGGTAATATTATAAAAAATTATGTACTAACAAAAATATAAACTCGCATTTTTATTTGATATAATAAACGTATATGTTTCACAGCTGGTTTTTGTGTTGTCAATACATTTTTGTTTACATACTGTGATCTTTTTAGCGCATTTATTAAAGAAAATGCGCAAATCAGTATAAATAAGTTACACCACAACAAAAAATTTTTAAGGGAATTTACAATTTGCCACAAAGAACCATATTTACCTAACATGGGACAATATATATTTTGCGGTTCATGCCCATTTCGCCCAATTCCATTTCGCCTAATAATTCATATTCAAAAATGGTACAATGCCAATTCGCTCAATGCATTTGGGCCTAATTCCATTTCGCCTAATTTTTAATGATCAAAAATAGTGATGAAAAGCACAAAATTTTGTAATTAATCATAGGTTTAGATGTCATTTGTTTTAATAATTTACTTTTTTTAAACCAAGTTTTAACAATATTTAACCATGTTTACTAGATTCAATGTACTATAATTTATCTTATCAGATTTCTTTTTTGTCACTATGAGTTATTCGAAATGAATTTAAATTTTTTATGCGTTTATATTTTTTAATATTTTGATTTTTGTCTGATAAGATGCTTTTATCACTAGTTAGGCGATTTGGGATGGTACGATCAAAAAAAGAGATAATTAACATAAGAACTTTTTTAACAAACGACTTATAAATGACATTTATATAAGTAATTTCCAAGTTTTTGAATAAAGTGTAAAATAATTTTAACTAAGTTAAATGGATTTTAGTTTGCGATATTGTTTTACGAATTACTTTTTTTATCACTTGACTTGAATAAAACAACTTTCAATGTATTTTGTCGCTAATTTTTTTTCATAATTATATTTTTTTACTGATCTGCAGATTTTATCATTTATTAGGCGAAATGGCATTAGAAGAATTGGCATGTTATGCATCCTATAACCATAATTTAATACTGTCCCGGATTATTTTAAGGCCAAAGGTCATTAAAAAAATCATAAAACCTTATCCATGGGCAAACTTGAGTCCCGGAAAATTTTTTACCCGTGTTTTTGGTTCGATTGATCCGTCCCGTAACGACTCTAATCGTGAGTTTTTATCCGGGGCATCTTTAAAAAACACTCTTCTATTAAATGCAAACAATTTTTTACAAATACGCGTAACAAAAACATACTATGCCTTTTCTTGATATATTAAACTGATACTATAATATATTTTAGCCACAGGTAAGATATTCATAAGATATTAATGGCTATATGTACATGTCACCATTAAAATATTTTTTGTCTTGTAATTTAGATCCGATTTTTTCCCTATTGATATTATAATTATTTATAAGGTGAAGTCAAAAGGATACAAAATCTTGCATTGAAGCACAGTCGACAGTATCTGCAACGTGTCAGCCAGCTCTTTTAATACATAAAAGTTTAAAGTATAATTATTCATACGAATGGTAACAAAAAATCAAATTAAATTTACTATAAACTTGTTTTATGATACGGAAAACCTGAGCGTTTATACTACATGTTAAAATATCACAGCTAGTCTTACAACAGGTTTGCTGTGGCGTAATCTAGCAGGAACTAAAAAGTTTACAAAATTATAAACATCAAGTAGGCCGAAAAAAGAGTTTTTACAGGCAAAAATGACTTTTAAATACGTATTACATATATGTAAACATACAAAAATAACATAAATAAATTAATATCATTGCTTCCTTTGTCAACTCTATGTTTTATGGGCGAAAGTTCATAAAGATTCAGACTATTTTGAAACGAGGATTAATAGCACCGAAATGTTTAGTATTTTCATTCCAACCTTTTTTTTGTATTTTTAATGTACAAAAAAATGAGGGGTGAGCCTATATCGTAAATTCACTTTATAAAGTTAATTGTCTATTCGTTTATAGCGCAAGAATATATAGCTGTTGGTTCTGGACATTCATCTGTCCAGCACCTTTAACAGCCCAGTCTATACCGCATAACAAATAATGCGTCAAAACGGTTCTGAATAGCGCAAACAAGAGAAAAGTAGGATTCCGTATCGTTTGCGCATAAATTCCGCATTATAATCATGTACTCAGGGTAGTGAACATGGGTTTGTGTTTGAGTGTTTTGACACATGAGTTTATTGGTGTTTTAATGATAGATTAAATTGTGATACATTGATGTATCATATATTTGATTGTGGGTTATATAAACACAATGGTTTTCGCTAAACAGAAGGTTTTAAATGGTTAATACAAGAAAGTCCAAAGTGTCCCCTGACTCATCCAAAAATATCAACAACTTTTTTTTTTGTTGCTGAATTTTCAATTATTAATTCTTTATATTTCATTTCTTTATAATGATAATTACATTTAAAATAAAATTCGAAATGGTCTAATTTTAGATATAAAACTCGTAAATCACATTTAACACCCTTTTAGATAATAATTAAAACAATCAAAAAGAGAAAACCCTGTGTTTTTTTTTAATGTAAAATGCAGAGCGAATTGCCATGGATACTGTTACAACATATCAGGGATGGGCATAAAAACTACTTAATTTTTTAGTAATTCCTCAGATTATCCTGGCCTCTTGATTTTGGACATTACCATTTGGTAATTTGTTTTTTGATTTCTTATTTCTTATTTTTTGTTAGTCCATAAAATAACAACATAACCAATAAGTACTATATATAACGAATATGTACTTATTTAAAGATAAAAAGAACAAGTCATGTGAGAGTTACACTTGAAAGAAAAAGAAGAAGGTTACATTTTTTTAATTTCAGTATTTCCTCTTATTAAAGTATATGAATTTTAACCAATGAACTTACTGTGCACTAAAAAATTAAGCTATAGTTGTTTTTCTGCTTAAAAAGAAGAATTGACTTTGCGTAAAAATAAAAAACCCGGTTTTATACAATTGAAATACGTGGTTTTAAATTTTTAAAAAGTATGTAAACACAACAAAAAAATATATTAATCTCAATACTAACAAAATACAGTTTCCTGGTATTATTATGTCAAAAAACTTTCTTAATACTATTTTTTACAATAATAAAATATAACGATATTATTTTACGAACCTTTGTTATACAATAATTACTTTGAATCAATACTTACTTTAAACGAAATTTTGGCAATTTTTGGTGGACTTATACCCATAATGGTTATAATAAAAGTTTATAAAGCTCACTTATATCACAATTTCCGTATAAAAAATCCATAAAATGAATGTCCGGGCATTTTTTACTCAGGGATCACTTCTATAATAAGCGTTCTGATAATAGAATTTCGTCTCTGGTGCAAAAAAAATATATAGAGAATATGTATTTATACACGATGTTGCTAGAGAACACAAGTACCGCAACTAATATACCACAATGTATTTCATAGTATGAATTAACCTTTTATTTATTAAAACTGATTTTTTCTTACAAAAAACAATGATGTGCCTTTAATACAAATCAATTATTTTTTAGAATACATTTAAAAATTCATAACAGTTCATTAAATACACACATAAAATATAAACAAAATTCGAATAAATACATGGGGCTAAAAAACAACATTTGCAGTCATGGCATATATTTGCAAAAAAATTACAGCTCGTTCGTGTATTTATACACACTTTAAAATTCCTGGACCTATAATTTTATAACAATAAACCTCTTTCAATGTCAAATCACTTTACGAGGATTATATTTTACGTGGCGTTCTATAATAAAAAAAGTGTTTTTTTTTTTTACTTTGTCTTATATAATCATAATAGTTACGGTTTAAATTTATAGAAAAACGATTTGCCTTTGTTCTCCACAGTATAAAAAATCTTAGTTTGACATGTTTTTGAATACAAAAACTACAGAAAACTTTTAGAAAATGCTATTATAATTTAAGTACTAATACAAAAGGCGATTCTTGAGCTGCAAACAAAATTACATTATTTTCTATTTTTTTGTACAACTTTTTGTGATTTTATCCCATATAAAATTCATTGTAACAAAAAAGATCTTCAAAAGAGTATTCTCGCATATTACCGTTACCGAGAATATTCTTAAGATCATTCTTGCAAATATTACATGTATTTATAAAAATTAGAATCTATTCATCCCTTCACCATATTCCTAATACTACTTAAACCACAAAAAACGTCATTTTACCTATTTAAGGCCATGTCCGGTTTTTTTCTCTATAGGGATTTCACTATAGTGAATAATCAGTATAGAGATTTTATTTTTT
>JAQFYM010007608.1:0-10181 GCA_034694785.1 Agrenia bidenticulata
TGGTGTCTTTTATATAGTAGTATTAATACAAATTTACTAGAAAAGGCTGAATCATTAAAAAAGAAAAAATGTTTATGATTTATAAAATTATGTCGTATAAACCCGATTGTCTGTTTTTTTACACTAAAAAACTTTAAATCATAAAAGTACCAGTACCGTACCGGTACCGTATCGTACCTGGACGATATACATCATATAAAAAACACTTGGTATGGTAACGGTACGGTAAGCATAAAAATTTGCGGTACGGTACACCTATGGTACGGTACACTGCCAACTCTGTTATATAGTCCAAGAGCAAACTGAGTTGATTAAATACAGTTAACTACTTGTTTAATGTTTTAAAAACACTAATTTTTATATTATTTCTTTTTTAAAGTTTTGTTTTGTAATTTTTATTTTTTTCATCGTAATTTTAATTTTAATTTTAATTTTTTTTTTTGCTGCTAAATTTACCTTTAATTTTGATTTGTTTTTTACGTTTGAATAATCAACATTTTCAATCCTTTTAGAAATTTATTAAATTTTTCAGTAATATGTAATTTTGAATTTTAAAGTAAGGTCGTTTTTTCAAAAGTTTAAATTTTTTATAAAAAAATTCTAAAACATTAAAAAAACACAGTAATTTGTTTTCTTTGTTCTTTAAATATATTTTATTTAAGAGTGGTCTGTTTTTATTTAGCAAATCCAAAAAATTAGTATATCGTTTAGATAAATTCTGTTTCGAGTCTTTTGATATATATCGAAAACATAAAAAAAATTTTTTTTAGAACAAGGATAAAATTACTTTTTTTCTTTATACTAGAAAATCAAATTTTACGCAAAGTAAAAAATTAATATAAAAATTATTAAAATAGCTATTCACAATAAGAATGAACAATTTAAATTATAAAAAAGATAAAATTTTTGTCCCTCCAGTAAATTTCTATACTAAAATCAAATTTCAAAGAGCGATTTAGAACAGTCCTGCAGTTTTAAGATATCATAAAAATATAAAACGGCCTTTTTACTAACAAATTTAGCGGCTATAATAAATTAAATAATGATTAAGAAAAAATTCTGGTAATTTATAAATATATAAATCTATGCATCTTCTAAAGGAATAGTGAAAATTGTAAGAAATAATTTCCACATGAAAAAAAAAATTCTAATGTCACATAATCATGCCGTTATAATATTTTATTTTATAAAAACGCAGAAAAAAAAATTTAAATGTTTATATAGGCAAATATTTTTTGTTGTTTTTTTTTCATTTTTTTTAAGGCTGTGAGTCGAAAATAATTTTGCAAAATGTATAGAAAATAGTTTAAAAAATGATATACAGCGTTTTCTTTTTTTATAAAAAAAAATTTCAAAACAGACATGTTGATCGAAAATTTAAAACAAAAAGATGTTTTTTTTTGTATGAAAAAGACAAGAAAAAATAACAAACATTCTTAAGAAAAATATCATAAAAGAACACGAGCGTATTTTATAGTTTCTTTTATTTGACTCTTTTATAAAAAACGACAAAAACGTTTTAAAAAAAAAACGTTTATTTCAAAAAAGTTCAATAAAAATAGAAAAAAAGACACTGCCATAGTAGTCCCGGTATAGGGCTCTATATGAAATAATCCGGACGGAATAATTCACACGAAGGGATCCGGACGAAGGGATCTGCCCGAAATAATATGCCACGCATGTTTAAATTTTTGCTTTAAGCTCTCATAATATTTTTTTTGTAATTCTTTTGTTAGTTTATTGCAAATATTTTTTTATACATCATTCAATAATCCCATAAAATAAGAAAAAACATTTTCAAAAACACCTCTAAAGGTGTTTTTGAAGGCTTGCCCACAAAAGAGGGGGTGTTGCAAAAACGTTTTTGGAATTTGATAAAAGTGTACTTCAAAAACGTTTTGGAATGTGAAAAAATGACATATTTTATTTAAAAACGTTTTTGCGTAAGGCCGTTTTTAGAAAAACATTTTATAAACTTTGAAAAAACCACTGGCAGTCAAAAACGCATTTTTATAACAAAAACTCTTTTGAATAAACTTTTTTGTAATTCAAAAAATACACGCACCCTTAAAAACACTTTTTTTAAACAAAAAAGTTTTTGAACAAAAAAGTTTTTGAACTGTGAAAAAATTACAAGTGTTTTTCAAAAACGTTTTCCCGTCAAAAAACGTTTTTCAAGAACACCTTTTTTGGCGAAAAAATCACGCCCTTAGTTGTAGGAAACGGTAATATGTCAGAATTAATTGACTGACTACGAAACACTACTATAAATGTACAAAAAGTTATAAATCAGACAACAATTTTGTTTAATATGCATATAAAATTGCCGGTATACATTTTGTTTGCAGCCTTGTCTTTTAAAATCTAAAAAAATATGCTACATTAACAGTTAACCTACGTCAAAAACATGCCAATAGAACTGTGGGTGACAACCGATAAGAGTGGTACGATTTTGCAGCAGTAAACACTTTTTTTACCCGTAATTGCCACATATCGCGATAATGTATTATAAGGGTATGTCCTCGTACAGTGATTTTTCACCAGTTACTGTACCATACAGGGAAGAAGACTATCCAAAAAAAATCTTAAGGGGCTCTTACTACTTATTTTATCTAGGTAGTCTATAGCTCCAGCATTTTTTGAATTACAAACGTTTGTCTATGAGAAAACATTATATCAGACTTTTTTCGCTCCAGTTTTATGTGCATGCAAAAAAACATCAACATTATTGCAGATCTGATAACACGGATACATATATTTGTCAATAACCCCTCCCCCCCCCCCTCATTTTTTTTAAAATAAAACGTCAAAGTAAAACCAAAACTTATAGAAATATTAATAGTTTTTTTTTTTTTGCCGTCTAAAAAGCAGAAAAAAGCCATTGTGCGCAACAACTCTTTTGCACCTACTATTTTGTTTTTCAGTATGCCATTCCAATTTTTAAAAAGTGCAAAACGTTAATAATTTATAATATAAGTTTTCTTTATGCAAAACACTGGAATACTAAATTCATATTTTGTATGACTTTTTTTTCTATGCACATATAGTATAATTAGAGCACACCAATGCAAAATTTGCAATTAAAAATGTTCTTTGTTGCAAATTCTTGTATTGGTACTTTTTATTTAACCTATTAAAAGCCACAAAATTCAGAAAAAAAAAAGTATTTTGTATAATTATACAACCTACTGTGACGGTGAGTATATTGATACATACAAATAAGCTCAATTACATGGCCTGTGACAAATTAGTATATTATATAAAGCAGTTTATCATCGTTTCTTCTCTTGCATTCTTAAAACATGCATAAAAAAAAGCATATAAGAGACATCATGTAACATTTAAAAATTTACAATGGACCAGTAAAAGAATTATTGTACTTTTTTCATGATGCAAATGATTAAAATATTAAGTTGGATTAAATATATAAAGCACTTTGTTGACAGGTAAAATGGAACAGTAGTAATTACACCTTCTTCCAATTCAAGTGTTTTACACTGCAACAAAAAATTTTTTTGTAATAAAAAAAAATAAAATTATAATAAAGTATTAATTATATGTAAAATATGTTATAAAGACATCAATTTTTAGCAATCTTAGATTACATTCTATAAAAAAACGTTTTTTATGATTTTTTTCTTTTATAAGTTCTTAATTTTTTTTTTAATTTAGTTTATTAACCCGTTACCTTTTGATGCAACATTTGCAAATTTGCATTTCTGCATTTTTTACCCCTTTTACTGGCAAAGATTTGCAGATTTAGTTGCAAATTTGGGTTGCCCTAATAATAATACTAAAAAACATGGTATATTATACATTCTATTTTTATTTGAAGATTTGTTTAAACCAATGAACTTATATATGATACATGCAGAAAATTTTGAGTATTAGTGTCCAGTAACGCTGACTTTATACCCAAGGCAAGAGACATTTACAAAAGGCTTTTGTATTTAATAAGTAAAATTGATATTAATAGAAAATGTAAAAACTGAGCAAACACTCCTTAGAGATAATTTATTTCTACTAGAAACATTTAAAAAAAACATAAACTACTAAAAACTACATTTTTTTTATTTGTAACACAAGAGACCACTTATAAAATCCAGGAAATAGTAAAAGAAAAAACGTTATTATAAATGCATTGCGCTACGAATAAGTATATACAACGAACCATATACATTTGCTTTTGAAAGATATGTGTACTATAAAAAGAGATTATTTTTTGCCAGTTTTTTTTGCGTAGTATGATATCACATAATATCTTATCACTAAAAATATTTATGTACAAACTACTTGTATATACGGCAACTGCGCATTTTTTTTGCTATATTTGTTGCAGTTTTTAACTAGAAAATAACTCTGCATATTTAACTCTGCCAGATGCAGCATTTGGCGGACTTATGTACAGATTATGTTTGTGCGCTATGATACACAGTATGAAACTTTGTTTTGTCTGTAGTGAAGTACATAAAGGTAACGACAATTCAAAGTTAAAGCCAACATTAATGCCTCATACCAGAAATTTTGTTTAGAAGTAAAATTCGTAAAAAATTCAGTTCTGACGGCATTTTAATACTAAAGATGTGTGTTATCATTATAGATATAAACAAATTGTGCATTAATGGTTAACCACTTTTTTTGACAAATAAAGAAATAAGCAGTAAGCTTAGTAGATCTACAGTAAAAAATGCGAATTTTCTCTTGATAAGTAAACAAAAGCAAGTAAACAAGATTAATGCAACTATAAAGCAAATATAAAAGTAAAAATTGAAGAGGAAAAAGTGTTTCGGTGTTTATACGTTTTCTTAAATAGTTACTTTTACTACGAAGCTTTAGAAGCGTGTAAAATATAACGTAAAACATTTTTAAAGCGAATACTACAGCCAGAATAGACAATGAAGGTTGAAAATGCTCTGAAAATGACAAAATATCAAAATGAATTAATTTGTGATTGTAAAAAAACAAAATGATATATTTATAGATAAGCTCTATTGCAATACGGCCATTTCATGTCAATAAAAAAACCAATGCATTTGCCGAGTATTTTTTGTGCATTTTTGCCGAATTGAAACACATTTTCGTAATATGTATATGAAAAAGTAATGCTATTAGCTGTATCTTTTTGTATAAAAATTATTTCTTTATGATAAAAAACTACTGTCATGCTTGCACACATCGTTTCTATTTTTTGTAATTTTTATAGCAAAACTTTGTTTTCTGCGTTCCGAAAGTTTGAGAAGTTAAGAAAGCTAAAAACATAAAAAAACGCATAAAAAAATGTTTTTTACTGTATTAAAAATGCAAGTTAGACTACTTTATCGTGCATAAACAATGAATGGACATACTTAAAGATGGTTTAACAGATCGACAAAGTTATTCATACTAATTTATTTTAAAATTATTGCAAATACTAATTAACTGCACATATTGTAACAAACTGGGTTTTCGTTAACAAAACTATGCATTAAATCCAGCAAAAATACCTTTTAATAGATTGACTTAAAATTGAGGCTGAATAAATATACAAATGTATACCTGAGTAACAAATTCGATGCACTTGTGTAAACAAACAACAACACAGTAATTTTTCAAAGCTATATACATATTTGCCAATAACATTATTGTCAAAAAAAAATACTTTTTTTTAGTTTTACCAAAAGACTTACATCTTGCTTCCACTTTTTTTGCGGCAAAATTGTAAGAGAAAACTTATGGCTCGTATTTAAACAGGTCGCTAGTCTATGACAACCATGACAGCAATATAGCAACGTTTTTGATGCACCGAAAACTATAACATAGGCTATATATACATTGAAAAGCAAAATTTTGTTTGTTTTTTGGGTATAAAAACAGACATTTGCAAGTTTAAATGTATGTTTTGTGTAAAATAAAAGTAGATACTTGCAAGAAAAGCACACGTAAATAGAAAAAAACGTGTTTCAAAGTCAAAACATACAGCATATTTGCATTTTGTCTTTTAACTTGATTTACCACAACCAAACCTAGCAAATTTATTGCAAAAAGTTTTTTTTTTGCAAATTTTTCTATATGTTTGTTACTTTAGCTGATTTTTGCACTTGCAAATTTTTTTTGAGATATTCGTTTAGAAATAGATTACATTTGGCCTATTTGTATTTTAGTGTGTTATTTTGCACATTTTTACGATTAATTATATTTTTGATTACTAAAGTTTATTTTTTATTTTTTTTTTTGCACTTTCTTGTGTCTATATAAAGAAAATAACCACAAGTGTTTTACATAGATTCTGCGATATATCACAGAAAAATTCAAAGTATATAATACATGTTTTTTGTACAAAATAATTTTCGTTATATATAGTGCTATATAAGGCTGCATTTGTTTGCATTTTTTCTAAAATTGGTTGTCTTTCCCGTAATCAAATAAGTTAAAAACCTTCAAAAACATTTTTTGCAAAAGAATTAAGATAGATAACCTAAAAAGATAAGTGGATGCATGTTAGGTTAAACATCACAGACAGTAAACTATGGCTTAAATAAATGCCTTTTAAAAAAATCTTACAAGGTCTCAATTGATACCAACCGCAAAAATTTAGAAGGGGGGGGGGGTCAGAATTCCTACATATAAAGGGGTAGTATCTAGGGGTGGGCTGGACGTTCCCTCTCTTCGAGACTCCCTAGCATATTAAAATTGCATACAGGCACAGTGTATCGCACTTTGCAAATGCGTTTTAGTGTTACAGCTGATAATCGGTAAAACAAATGTATATTAAAAAAATACTTAAGTAACTAAACAAAAGAAGGTAAGAAAGTCAAGAATAACAAAATAAATTCACAAAAATATTATGCCCTTAGTCGCATGACGGGCCTTTTTTGTACAAAATAACCCTGTTTTTTACTCGAAGAATAAATTAAAAAAAAGAGTATGTACTTATAGCGCATTATGTTTTAAATTAACAAAGATACAAACAAATAAGACCTTAACATCATATAAAAGCCTTAGGTGTTTTATTTCTAACAATGAATTTTTTAGGAAAAAAAAGCCTCGAGAGACATGTTTATGGAACTACTAATCAAGGTACGTACTAAACAGTCACTGTACATACAGTCATTTGTATCAGGATAAACCGTAGTTGTAATAATGTACATAGTATTTCTGTAAATTACCTGATGTGAAAAATACATTTTTACCGATGTTGCAAACCTTTTTTTATGCAGACAATATCTTTGACCATGCACGTTTTACAAGGTAAAATCAAGTTGCTACAGTTTTGCGTTATTCATATACTAATATAAAAAATATTATAAAAATTTATGTTTAATTATATTTATCTTATATATTTTAATATCTCTGTAGATGAAAGGGTTCATATATAAAACTTTTTATTCTAGACAAAAAGGTAGTCATTTGCAAGAAAACAAACTATAAATTAATTTATCATATGATATGACAATTTTTTTACATAAAAAAGTAGTCTTACTTCACATTATTATCTCGTGTAATAAAAGTAATTCTTCTAGGTATTTTTTTGATGCCTAGTTTATATACAAGTTTTAACAATCCATTATATAAGCAACTAGTTATTTTATTTTTATTACACAATTTTTTTTTGTATTTATACACCTAATTTCAGATATTAAATGGCTTTTATTGTACGATATTTTAGAAAAATTATTAAAAATATATTATTGCGCATCGAGTAGTTGTTTACCCTAAAAAAAGCACGCAATTTGTTTTTCCTATGGTTTTGTTACAGCAATAATATTTTTGGTTAGATTTCTGTTTCTTATCTTACTGTTTCTACAATTATTCCCGCAAGGCTTAAATGTGTGTTGTTTTCCTGATGTCTAGGTTAAACAACAACATCAAACAGCTCGGACGACGTATCAAAGCGCGTCTGTTTTTTACCCAAGTTTAAAAAAATTGGCATACTCATAAGCGTTAATATTAGCCTTTTTTGAGCTGTTCGAAAGTATGCCTGAGGCGCACTTTCGTTAAGGTTCGTTTAGGTAAGTATGAAAAAGCACTTTAAAATTTTTGGAGTATTGACTTATGCACTTCAAAATTATTCATGAACATATAAATCATTCATGATTTTTTCATTCTATACTAACAAAAATTTAGGTAGAATTTATAATAAAAACTGTCATTAATGCGTATTTGCGAGCTTATTTACATGTAAGCTTTTTTATGCTGTATTTATAGATGCAGGATTCAAAGCTAGGCAAATTTACTGTGTCGTTTTTCTCTCTGACAGGCAACACACATACATGATTTAATTCTTGCCTGTACAGCTCACGTACCTCTATGCATCATATTGATTCATATTGTACTGTTTGTAGAAAGTACATAGTATACTTCAGTCTTTAACTGCATTAAGTAGCCTTCTGGCATATTGCGCAAATATATACTATACAAAATATGCATGCATAGAATGTTGATCTCATTGACCGCATTGTTTTTTTTACGTATGCGCTCTAATCTACAGCTAGCTTTTTCGGCTAGTTTGACATAACATTCATATATTTTAATTATTAATTAGTCTTTGCTATTTTCATAAAGCTCTGTTGTGCAGAATTTATACAAACGCGTTGGCAATGGTATATGAATACGGGTGTGTATATAAAATAGATTGCATATGCATTTAAATAGTTTATTATTTTTTATGTTTAGCTAAAACCTCTAATTGGTTTTGAATTATATTTCAGACGTTGGTAGGGCATTTTCATAGTAGTGTATCATAGCGGGTTAACTACAACCGAATTCAGGCATGAAATTTACTATATTTCGGTCGGCTGTGGCGTTAAAAGTTTGTCATCTTACCGGGTCCGGCAGAAAAAATGCCACCCCGCCAAATTCCAGGTTCTGGTACCAGTTTTTTTACAGAAAAACAACCACTAAAATGATTTTAAAAAGCAAAAAAAAACTACAATAAAGCATAGGGTACATATATATAACATGCTATGACCAAAATGAAAACCACAGTTACCTGCTGCGTCGTTTAATTAATTGCATTTTTCTTTTTTTTTGTGCATTCATCTAAAAAAAAAAAGAAAATAGTAACTGCTAAGCGTATTTACAAACGTTTTTATAATGAATATCAAGTGGAATTTGCCCTTTTTTTTTAAAAAGACATTTTTTATTGTACAAGCAGCGTTTGTGATTATTTTTTCTATGCGTAAATTTATATATCTCATGTATAAGCAAGAAATAGGTAATGCTTTTGCAACCGAAACTAAATGGTAAACTCATGAAAATAACGCTAAAAAATAACAAGCAGATAAAACAATAATAATCCATATTTACCTAGTAATATACACCTACAAAGTAAAAAAGCGTACTTTGTTTCGGGAAATTGTTTTATAGCCATATGAAGAGAAGGTGTTTTTTTAAAATATTTTTTCAAGTAAAAGTTTAATTTTTTTTTCTTGCAAAATAAAAAATGTCGCAAACTTCATTTTTTGTTATTTTTTAATATACCGTATAGGTAAAAGTTTTTAATTGTGTTGGACGTGTAAAATTTTTTCGTTATAAAAAAATGCATGTATTAACTACAAGGTTTTCGCAAGTAAAACAGGTCGGTGTACTACACTTTACTTACATGACTTATTATCGCACCCACGTACTGTATTTTTTTGTGTGAAAGGCTAGTTATTAGTGTTGCGTTGGCAACTAATCTAAACATAAAATAGTATACGTAGAAAACTAACTTTTACTAAAACATCATGTTACAGTGATCATGTTTTCAATATTCAGTATGCATCTACAGACTTTGGTAACTGTAGTTTTGATTAACGTACAGCAATTAGAAACCGCTCTACGTTTGATTTGTTTTTTTTTTGGATGTATGTTCGATAACTGTTTACAAAGTACGTTTTTTTGTAATATGAATTTTACAACTAAATTTTTTGCAAGGTTTTAGGTTTTTTACACTAAAAATACTTAAAAACAATACAGCTTAACAACAATTCACATGTATTCTTATTTGCCGTTCTCAGATACAGCCGACACCATGCTATGCTTGATTGTAATAAATGGTACAATCTTATGTTGCAAATTTGTAGCATTTGTGCACATGCGTATATGGCTGGGTCTGCTTTAAAGTAACTATAATTTTTTACTTATGTTCTCTTACCCCCCCCCCCGATTATACAAAAAAAGGTTTGCCTATGTTAAATAACGCAGTTAATTGGTGTTATTTT
>JAQFYM010007609.1:0-10179 GCA_034694785.1 Agrenia bidenticulata
AATTATGCGTAGCACCAACTTATTAAAAGTCAATTTTTGTCGAACTTATAGCCATTAAGTACGTTTAAAAGATATTATAAAATACCGGCAATTTACCCAGAAAGCCGGGTTTTTTTGTAAAAAAACCCGGTTTAATTCCGGGCCCTAATAATAAGTTTAAAGTTACACATAAGTATGCTTTGAATAAATGAGTACACGCACAAAAAGACCCATAATTGCCAAGTGTATGCTACACATGCCCACGTTAGCTTTTATACATGCAGCTGGTATAATTATATACACTTTGGTTTGCTTATCGTTTTATTTAAAACATAATTCTAACATAAAAAAGTGAAGATTTATTTATATGTGAATTTCAATTACATCCTTAAATAAAATAAATCTTAGCTTGTATTAATTGTTTATTAAAAGCACACACACCTTTGCTATAAGTTTAAAAAAGGGTAAAGATTTTTCTTATAAAAAAATGTGAAACTAATGCATTTAATACGCATTTAAAATGTGACATTAAGTAACACAAAAAAAAAGGCTTCAATAATATTTGCAATGTACATGTGTTGATTAAGCCTATTCAGAAAAGGTAGCGCTATCAAAAAAGATATTTCACAATATCATGGACGCAAAAAAAAATGTTTATTATTGTGCTTAAAATAGTAAAAAAAAACGTATTAAAACCCTATTTTATATTTGTTTTGCATTTTTCGTAATACAACGAGGCAAACTAAAGATCAAAATAAATCCAGTTAAGCACTGATTGCACTAAAAAGTAATTTCCGATGTGTTTATCATAGATCCGTATAGGGGTTGGATTTTCATACGATTCGTAGAAAATCGTATGATTTTTTTGACACTAGTAACTGGCAAAAAACCCGTTTATAAGAATTATAACATCTTAAATAACATCTTAAGCTGCTCTCATTATCACTTATATTATTCAAAGTGACATATACATGTACATTTTAATCCAAGTAATCAAAAGATGGATCTTAGGGAAGCACAAATCGCAATGTGGTCATCAATACGATTAAAATTTGTAGGTTAACAAAGATAAGCATTTATTTTCTTCCAAACCCAATTTTCGGAAGCTTTAATAATTACTATACATATAAATTTTTTTATAAGAAAGATCACCTATGAGAATAAATAGAAGAAGTAAATAAGCAAATATTGTTATAATGACCTAAATTTATTTAATTATTAATATATTACATTTTTACGTGTCAATATGTGCTTCGTATGTTTTCTTATGATCCTATTAAATCGTACGTATTTTTTCCAACCCCTAGATCTGTACACAAGAAAGTGTATTATTTTAAGTGTTGCAACAACTAAAAACAAAATATAAGCTTATCCATGCAGTGTTTTATTTTGCCTCGTAACATTTGCTTTTACTATTTGTTATTTGTTTCTTAATGTATTTTTAGATCTAGTTACACAAAGATATATAGAGACTAGCTTTGAAGGAAAATATGCGCGCATATTCTTAACCAATTATATTTCATATTCAATATTAAAAAAAAAACATATTTTCGTGTACTTGAAACCCTCAAAAAAATCATTTAAAAGACCTGCAATTAGTTAATAAAATTTGGCGTATCGGGTGAAAAATGCAAAAAAAAACAAAAAAACGCAAATTTTTTGCTTAAAAAATAATACCAGCTTTACAATATCGGTTGATATTTATGGACTAGCATTCCACCGGCTTTTTGTTTTTTTGCTTTTTAAGAAAAATTAGGTCCCAGGATAATATTTTTTTATTGCTCCCTTAAGCCGCGAGCCCATGCCCCCCAGTGCCCCTGTTAAAAGAGTCTTTAAGTTTGTATCGTTTTTTTATACAATGAAGGGAGATAAACCATTCACTTATAGTGTTTTATCACTAACAAGATTTGAATTTACTTGGATTACATGGAACACAATGTGCTTTTTATATATCGTAAGCTTAATAGCCTTGCGAAGGTTTACCAGGTAATATATTTTGGATAAAAAATACAGAAATAACAAGCCCAGAAGGTGCAAAAAAAGTAACATTCAACAAAAAAATTATCCCCTAAAACTTTGATTACTATGTTTTGTATACGTTCCCTATGTGCAAACATTGTATACTTTACACCATCAGAAATTGTACAATTACTGAATGTATTTACTTATACATTTAAGTTAAAAATGCAATTATTTGCATTTCTCTTTTACTTAATATCGTTTGTTTTTTTAATCTTTAAAACTAGGAGCATAATATCTATAAAAACAAAGCTTTTTTTAAAACTTAAAAATATGTATCCTTAATTCAATTAAAAAAATTCGGCTTTATCATCATGCAAATAAAGGCGAACTTCTTTATTTGTAAAATTAATATTTTGTATATTTTTTGGAACACGGCTAAAATATAAAAAATACATAATAGTTTTTACGTATTTAAAAGACATGGTTTTGGTTTGTAAAGTATTTTCAAAAGTTTAGCACACAAACTGTGTTATCTTCGGCGTACTGGTGTGCAGATATACGATTAAGGAATAAACTATTCCCCTGTATACAAATTTCACGCCTGAATTATAGGGGGTTTTCTTTTTCTTGTGCATATATTTTTTGATGTTTAAAATCAGCAAAAAAAAATTTCGTCACATTTTTGTATAGAAGAAATTGTCTGAAACATATATAAAAAATGTTTTAGAGTCCTGTATATGTTTTTAAAACACTGATTTCTTCTGGTTCATAAATTCCTGTAAACCCCGTCTTTAATAATTACTTTTTATTTTTAACAGCTTTAGTAACAATTTTCACGCATTAAGTAGAAGCATATTAATGCAAATGTACACACAAGCATAAGAAAATGCCGAAAGAAATTACGAATTACTCTATATTTTTTTATGCTACAATTCAATGTAAATAAAATTTATAAAGCTTAAAAAGGCAAAAGAAATAAACTTTAGCCGTAGAGAAGCAAAAACATGGAGAAAACCCCAATTATTGCTAAATTGATGTAGCTTTCAAAAGAGCAAATTTATTTTATAGTGTTGTTTTTTGGTATTGCATAAAAATAAACACTTTTTTGTCACAACATAAAAACTACAAAAGATAATGATCCTACACTAACTGTTGTTGCGGATCAACACAAAATAAAAATTTTATGACTTGGATTTCTCAATTAAATATGACCATTTTTTTTAAAAAAAATAATTGCCCTTAAACCATTAAAATTCTTTTTTTAATTATTATTTGTTACAGCATTTTTACTTTTATAATAACTCTCGTGCTTAATGCCAGCGCGCTATCGGTAATTACATGTATGTACTTACTGCCGCTTTTGTATACAAAATTTAGCAATATGAATACTTAAATATGTTTTCTACTATTTATTGGTTTTTAAGTACATCTGCTTAGTCAGGTTTCTTTTTGTAAAAGAATGTAATAAACTGCAATTAACTATTTTTAAGATTACTTTTCTAATTAAAATCGAAAATTTAGCGGTTTCTTTCAAACAAAGGCTTAAATTTCAGTAAAAAATGTTTTATCTGTGTAAGTATATCTAAAATCACATATTAAGCAAAGCTTTTAATTTGCTTTATTTCTAGGCAAAAAAAGCAGGCGGTATTTTATAAAAAGATTTGATTGCTTAGTTACCAGAATATATATACATCCGGGTTGTATCAAACAATCTGGGGACTTATTTATATGAAAAAGCATACATTACTTAAAAAAATTACTACCTCCTCATAAAAAATATGGATTTCATCCTTGGATATTTGCCCTTTTTACTGATCATTACTATAAAATCAGAATCAAATAAAAAGTAAAATAATCTTAACATATAGGGTATCTTTATATACTCATGCAAATTAATTAAAGCTAGTTTTTGCAGTAAACTTGGGTTATAAAAATTTAAACCGCAGCTTTAAAGTAACCAACTGTAAATTCTGGTAGATAAAAATCAACTGTTGACTTTATAGTAAAAAAAAACATGCATTTAAATTTTGATTGTAATTTAATATTTATGCAACGCTTACTAAAATAACAAAATGAAGACGTAAACCGGAACTTACTGAAAACAATACAGTACCATAATTTTTCAAAGTAAAAAGCAGAAATAATGTATAATTTGCTAAAGATATTTCAATTGAAAATAAGCAATAAATGTCTTGAAATATAAGAAAACGGGTCATTTACAAAAAATAGTGCCAAAAAATATTTTTTTTTATGCATAACTAAAGCATTTTTCTTCTTTTTATGGACCCAAAAATATAATAATTTTTTTTAATAATACTGATTTAACGAATCAGTTTTATACCATTTATCTTCAGTGTCTTTACATATGTTTGGCTATATTATAAAACAACTTCTTGGTTTTTTTATCGATTAAAAATGCCATGTTGGCAGTTTTAAACCGATATATTTTTTTATCTAGCATTAAAGAGAACCATGGAAACACTAAAACAAGGCCATGCTAAAACTACTTGCCAGTTATTGTATTAGCTTTATAAAGTTGACAATTACTTTTACTCTAAACTTTAAATACTTTTTTTTCCCGCAATTTTGTTTAAAAGAACTATCAGCGGCTACTAATTTTTTTTAACAATTATATATGCTTTAAAAAAAAACTATTGCTTATTTTGAAATATTTTGAACTTTTTGTTAATTTCCGTAAAATTACCCCAAATATATTTTCTATGGATTTTTTTTATTACAAATGCTTTATTTTGAACGTTTAAAAAACATTTGTAATGTTTTTAAAATATACTAAAAACGTGTTAAATACTACTTTTTTGAGAAAATATATTCCACTCAAATTTATATCAACTGTAGTATTGAGACTAGGTTGCTGTATGGCACGGAAGTCAGATTCGGTTCGAGTAATTTTGGCTTTACTAATTTCCACCCCCTGTCTTATGTCGCACAATTGCAAAATACTGGTTGATTAAAGATTTTCAATTACCATATACTGATAAACTGTTCTTCCACATTTTTTATTATAGGTCCCCACAAATCATAAAAAACTGTAAGCTTTGGAAATGCTTCCAGAATCAAGCTTATAACAACTTTTAAAGTATGATATATTCCCTAAAAAATATTTAACTCTATGTTATTTTTTAACAAACAATCATAAAATCATTGGATTTTTTTACATTAAACAGGAAAATATTCTAGTTTAGAATAAGTTTTACACTTAAAATTGTATTGGTGTTAGCTTATTGTTTTTATATTAGAATTTTAGGGCGTATAAAAATTAATTATAAGTTCTTTATGCGTACAACAACATTAATTTACTGATATTTTCATGATATTTTGAAAAATTCGTCAATAAAAATCTTTTTCGTCACATAAACGAAGGAAGATTTAATCTAAATTTTCTAAAAAAAGTCTTATAGAACTACAACGCACTATATGTGTGTTTACAATTTTGCCACATTATAAAATCTTAAAACTTTAAATTTGCACTCTTTATTTGTTTCATATAAAAGTGCTTATTTAAATGTGCTGATAGGAATTTCATTCTAGCTATTAAAACATAGTAAAAACAATTGTTAATTTTTAAGAGCTTGTAACATTATATAATACATTTTTTAGGAAACCAAGCATTTTACTGGTTATTCCTATTTCACTTAATCGTTTTTTACTCGTCATGTTTCATGAACGGTTACATGGATGCTTATAAAAAAAATTATTTTTACCCATCCCAAATGGCGAGAACAAAATTGAAAAAGAGTAAATATGTTCCAAAGGGCTTAAAAATACAAGAAGCTGATGAAAATCGAATATCAAACAACGGTAATCTTGAAACATTTAATGAAAACTCTACACCAGAAGTTTCTGAGATAAAAACATCCCCAGAGAATCGAAAAGTGGATTCGGAAATAAGCGGAGAAAGCAGCGTTTACTCAGTCAAGAGAAAAAGAGTCATTGAAACGAATAAAGATTTGAATATTGTAAAAAAGAAAAGAGAGGAGGGGCTTACAAAGGAAATGATAAAGCCAAGAATATCACTTGATTTCGATGTTGAGAAAATATTGAGCGAAAACAAAATTGACCTCAAATGCAAGGAAGAGCATCGAGAACTTTATGATGCTTTTGAGAAGTACAAGGTAAGAGTAAAAGAAAAATTGCACACAAAGAAAAAAGAATTGCTAAAATCAGTGAAACTGGAAGGAGAGGCGGTGATTAAAAGTATACCGAAGAATATTAAAAAGGCTCCATACATTAGCTTCTTAGTAGGCCTACAAAATTCATATCATGGGAAAGACATTGTATTAAAAAGTAAATCAGAAGTTGTAGAAAAGAGACCCTCAGTAACTATAAACATTGAAAACCAAAGTTATATTTTTGAAGATGGCGAGGTATTTAATGATGGGAAAATCATCAATATTGAAAATGATTTGTTTGCTAAAGAAGTAAAGGAAATTATCGAGAAGTTCTATGCTCTAAATAAAAAATAATAAAATTTATCAGACTATTAATATTCACATTTTTATTTTTCCTTCCAAAAGCGTGAATGATTTTAATATTAATGTGTAATCTTAAAAAAAAGACACGAAGAGTGTTCATTATACTGCCAATGAATGTAGTGGCTGTATATATCGATTTTGAAGCTTTTTAAAAAAGTACCCCAAAAATATTTGAAAATTTTTGGATAATCCGAAACGCAGGAGCCATGATGTATTTCGATTTTTATGTATTATTTTATTAATTTCTTTTATATCCGCTATTTCAGTTACGGAAGGACTTATTTGACAAATATATAAGATACATTTTGCATAGAGGATACGCGAGAAAAATCAACAAGTCTTTATAGAAAAAGAGTTTAAAGGCTTATTAAATACTAATAATGCAAAAATCAACTCGCATAATTTTTCTTTTTGTTTTTTCTTTATCTTCTGGTATGGAAGGAAATTCCATTGTAAACTTTTAGGACTACAATAAAAATATATTATTAAGCTAATTAGCTATGAAGCACCCCCTATACTCAAATTTTTAAATTTCTCACATTTGCGTATTATCTTATGCCACGAAAAAAAAAAGAAAAATTTGATTATTTTGTCAGTCAAAAGATGCATAAACAAGAATATGTGGTTTTTATTTAAAAAATGACCCCAAAAAGATAAAAAAGGCATTAATTGAATATAAACTTTGATTTAATATAATAACGGATTTTTGTCATTGGGCGTGTTTTTTATGCCCATGGGTAATGCTCTGATCACTGTGGGTAGTATATGTACAAAAGACCCCATGGTCAATTTTTTATATCCATGGGCAAAAAATACCCACAGAGTCTAAAATGTAAAATAATCCCCATAGATCGAATCGTTTTTTATGTAAAAAAAGACACTTTATTGTACGCATGGGTATTTAAGGAAACCCCTTGGGCATAAAATTAAACATAATGTAAAAAAAGTTTTTTTTTAGACGGGGTATTTTCAGGGGTCTAAAACAGAGCTTGAAAAGGACCCGTGGGCACCGAAACCATAAAATAGGGCCCAAATAAAAGCGCTTTTTTTTGGGCCATTATGAGTGAAATATTTTTTGTCGTATTTTTTTTTATTTTGGTTATTTTTCATATATATAACGAATTTTTCCTTATTTAAATTAACTTATATATACACTTTTATGTACTTTCATGTTTATAAACACAAGAATATGCGTCAATATGCATAACGCACAACCAAAATTCATATACTTTATAGTTATAAAGAAAAATTGGTGTTTAATTTTATAAATTATAATTTGTAAGTTGCAATTTTAACCATTTTATGTAAAGACTAGTACATAAGAAACAAAGGTGAAAATATTGACATGCTTGTGATTGTTTTGCTGCATGGTAGTGGTATTTTTACACCAATAAAACAAAAATGACTTATATTCAGCAATAATTTACTTTTTTATATTAAAAACCAATTAATATTTATATTATAATTTTAGCCCTTTCGGCAGCACAATCACATATGATGCATTTTTATACTCAATAATCAGAAAAATCAAAAATACTACGTACCAAAAAACTTATCCGGTTTATAAAAAAAGTAATGAATATGATGTAAAAAAAACTAAAATAACATTATATTTGCATGTACAATGTGTAAATTTTGGCTCGTGTACATTTAAATTTTTCTGACATATATCTTTTAATATTAGGCATGTCCGTGTTTATATAGGCCGTGTCTTTTTTTATGTTTCAAAAACGTTTTTGACATAAAAACTTTTTTAACAACAAACGTTCGTGTGTTTTTTTAGCTGCTTTTTAAACAATTTTTTTCTAAAAAACATGCATACTTTTGTATAAAAAATATGAAAGGTAAAAAAAAACGTTTTAAAGAACCTTGTCTTTTTAAAAACGTTTTTACTTTAAAAACTGTTTCTTATGTCGTGTTTTTATATGATAACAGTTATTGCGTATTTTACAACGTTTTTAAAATGCTTAATTCTTTTAATACTTTTAGAGGATACTATCTAAAAACAGAGAAAAGATTATTGGAATGTAGTTTTTTTTTTCGTTTTAATGAGTCTCTATTGATTCTATGCAGTTTTTTCGATTTTTAAATTTTTTTCTAAATATATTCACAATTTTTTTACTTTTTTTGCAAATTTGGCTATAAATTTACTTTAAATATAATATCTATGTTTATTATATGTTTCTTTTTAGTCTTAGACGCTATAAGAAAAGATATTTTTTTTGTAAAAACATGTCCTATACATGTTTTTGTACTCACGCTAAAGTTAAAGAAGATCTCAGAAACGTTTAATATATGTGCAAACTGTTCTTAAAAAACGTTTTTGTAAAAAAAAAGACAAATGTGTTTTTTTTCAAAACAGTTTTTTTAAAAACACCAAAAAACGTTTTTTAAAACGTAAAAGAAGGCAAAAGTGCTCCGTTTTGTACAACTGTTTCTCGAAAAAGTTTTTCAAAAACGTTTTTGTCTCAAAAAATACAAAAAAGGTTTTTGAAAAACGTTTTTAAGTAAAAATGTTTTTGGCGAAACAAAAATACATAAGTCTTATATGTGAACTTTTACAGAAACCTCTTTAAGCCAAGAACTTTTTTTTAAAACACGTGTTTTATTAAAAGAAACGCCCATAATATATTAACTTCCAAAACAAACAACGATCTTATCAAATGTTTGTAAACTTTATATACCGGATACTTTTAAATGCGTAAAATACAATATGACAACTTTGATTTTAATTTAAAATATATACCCCGAAAATTTTGTTTGCGAGTTCAGGATTTTTATATATTCTATGTTTTTAATATATTAAAAAACTAAATTTCAAATAATTTGACCGCCACAAGCTCTAAAATATAATCCACTGAAATTTATAGATATATATTGTTAAAAGTGATTGATAAACAGAATGCACTTTTTTGCACCAATTGTATTATGGCTTGTTATTCTAAAAAATTATAAGTATATAAAAACTCAGACACGACTATTGTCTATAATTTGGTACACATAAGCGTAATAAAAAACTAAATTCTCTTAAAGTTGGATAAATGGAGCATAAAATCTTACATTGTGCATTTTTTAACACAAAAAGCAGTAACTTTGTTTTTAAAAGTATTTTAGAATGTTTATTGTTCAACTGTAAAATTTATATCTCCATATGAAGGAACTAACCCAAAAGTTTTTACTCTAAAATATTTTTAATACTAGGTTTACGTCTGTTTATATTTGTTAATAAGATTTGTCTTGAACTTGTATATATTTCAGATGACAAATAAAATTAAAACTTGACAAGTTTTTTGGAAAAAATTTATATTGAAACTGGACGGATTTTTGGAAATGGGAAGATAACTCATCTAACTGTTCTATATTTTTGTAAAAGCCCGATAATAATTTCTGAATTGCAAACTGAAAAAATGCTTTTTCTGTTTAAATTTCGTAAAATTATAGTTTTTACGCCAAAATTTTTTTTGAAAAAAAACCTTATTATCGAGCATTTGCGTATTTAAATTAGTTTTTTATGCAGATGACTTGGCTAACTTTTAATCACACAGCTTTTTCTTTGATCAAGATATATTTTTTTTAATAGAAATTAAATTTTAACACTATGAAAATAAAAAAGCGTTTTTATATGATGTTCGCGTTTTGACGCTTTTTAATTTATACGAAACTATGCGAAAAAAAATCAGGATAATTTTAAGGGAATGTAGAAACATAATTGGTACAATCTTTTTTTTCTTTCATTTTTCTTAAA
>JAQFYM010007610.1:0-10178 GCA_034694785.1 Agrenia bidenticulata
AATTTGCGCAATTCGTTTATCTTACATGCGTGTGAACAGAATTATCCTTATTTACAACATTTCTAATTTTTTTTACATAAAAACAGGCTCCATGACGCAGAAATTTCTATACTTGGGTCATTATTTATATGTTTTTTGTACAATATAAATTTTAATGGGTGCTCATGGGTGGGTAGAATACACCATGTCTGAGTAGCTAGTTTTAAAAGCCGTAGGTTGTAGTATTGTACTCTACCCATGGGTGTTCATCCCATCCATAGGTAAAATTTTGATACAAGGTCTTAGTTCAGTATTTTAGAAAAACGGTATTATTAATTAGTGCACTATGTAAATCTATTTTTCTAAAAAACTATATCGCGTATAGTTATGTTTAGACTAACTGTTGAAACTTTACACTAGCATATTTTTTTAGTTTTGAATTGATTTATTGTATATTTATTTAAAAAAAAATTATATATTGTTTTGTTTGAATTTTTATCTATAAGTGTTGTAAAGCTTTAAACTTAAATTTTTTTTTGTATGCATTGACGACTTTATAGTACATTTGCATAGTTAAAATATAATTTTAGGTCTAGATTTTAGTTATCCTTAGATTTTCGTTGCCAACTAAAATTTTAATGCTTTAAACTTTAAATAAAATACGACTTAAAGCAGATAATTTATCAGTGTACAAGCTTATTGTCGCGCATATCTAAATCGCAATATATAACATCAAAATTTCTATAAAAGCAAAAACATGTGATTAATTTCGATGTTTACTTTGTTAGACAATTGTATACGGTACACTTATTTAAACAAAAATTTCACAGATCCGTATATTTTCTTTCTTAAAGCATATTTTATTTAAAATTTGTATAAAGATGCAAACTGCTATGTAAATTAGTCAAATTGTACTTTTTGTGCTCAAAAAACTTTAAAGTAACACGAGCTGAATATATGAAAAATATACGTATTATGAATACAGTAAAAACTCGATATATCACCATACATAAAAAAACTTACAGTGGAGAAAAACGATTTAGCAGCCAGGTCGGTTATTGCGACTCTAAATTATAATTTTTTTTCGTATGTCAATATATAAAAATAAAACTGTAGTTAAAACACGATATTCTCTTGTAAAATGCATCCATTGCCATCTAAATATATAATAAAAGCCTGAGAGATATTCCACACACTCTTGGTACATAGTTCAGTACCGCGCTAATGATTTTTTTTTTTTGCTGAGAGGTAGTCAGTCCTTTTATAAACAATAGGTCATAAACTTTTTTTTATGAGTGTAAAAACATTAATATTATAGTTAAAACTTTTTTTCCAAAAAAAGTAAAATATATTTTCTAAATCAAAAAAATGTTTTGCCAAAAAAATATCCTACCTTACATCCGAGCCAGTGGCGTACCCAGGAATTTTCGAGCCCAGGGGTAGTCAGTGTTTTTTTAAAAAATTGGGCTTTAAAACCTTGTTTTTCGATGGTTTAAAGTTTATAATTTTTTTTTGAAAAAATTTCAGTTAATTTTTTTTTATTTGGTTTTTAAATTGAAAAAAATCTCTGCACAAAAAAAGACCCCCCCCCTGGGTACGCCACTGATCAGAGCGTAAATTATTTTTGAAGGGTTGAAGGAACAGTTTACACTGCCTATTCATATCAAAGTAAGCCTTTTAATATACTAATTAGATATCGTGACGGAAGATACATATACTTTTACGCAAAAACAGTGACATGTGCATTTTACAATATAAAATATTATATACTCCTATACGAAAAAGACTGTTAAAAACATTCAAAAGGCTGTAAGAATTTGTTATTCTATTACAAAAAACAGATTAATGTGTAGATTTGAAAAAAAATTTCTCCGGATTCCCTTTATTGTGTTATACATAAATTCCATTAATTTTGTTATTTTAAATGCGCATATAACTGAAAGTTTATGTAAGACTAAAAAAAGGTTTCTATTTG
Organism: Agrenia bidenticulata; assembly: GCA_034694785.1. Lineage (NCBI taxonomy): Eukaryota > Metazoa > Arthropoda > Collembola > Entomobryomorpha > Isotomidae > Agrenia > Agrenia bidenticulata. The sequence continues at coordinate 1,955 of JAQFYM010007610.1, forward strand.
CATATTTTATTTTTTTAGTTAGAAAGACTGTTATAGCGTAAAAAAAACGTTAAACTTACCCTATAAAAGGAAGTTGGTTTTTAATAATTACAAATTTTATTCATTAAAAATAATTGTTTTTTGTATTATTTGATAAAAAAATAAAAAATAAAAAAATAAATTTTAATATTTAATGCAATTCATGGATAGCCAAAATAATTTTTTTATTAGAATCATTTTAAAGTACGAACATGCTAAAATATTTTTGTTATCTTAAATAACTATATTTTTATAGTTGAATATATGTTTTACAGATAAAATAAAAAGATTAATCAACTGGGACAAGACTAGGGATTCCAAATCCCGGGATCGGGAATAACCGGGATCAAAAAAAATTAAATTAAATTCACGGGATCCCGGGATCCCGGGATCCCGTGATCTCGGCAATAGATCCCGGGAATCGGAATCATGTGATTATGGCATAAAAGTCAGTAAATATATGGTAAATATGTATAAAAAAGCATCAAAAAATTAATTTGTCTTGTTTTGTCTTTTTTTGCTGTTTATTCATAATGTATAGTGTTTAATAATCACGGTAGTAAGTTTTTGAATGTAATTAAAAAAATTTAATTATTTCAATGCAAAGATTGTGGCATATGACAACTTGTTTTTTTGAGTCCTTAAATTTAATATAAATTTACAGAGCCGATAAATGCAGAAAATTGCTGCAACAACAGAATATCAGTACTTTGTGTGCATAGAATTACACAGAAGATAAAAAGTTCCTTTATTGTTTTAACAGAAATATTTTTTGATGAATTTTAAAATTTGTATAAAGACAATATCATAATAATTTGGGCCTCTAAGCATTTTAAAATATTTTATCTGGTAAATATATGTACACGAATTTTAATATTCTTAGCAATGACGACAATTATTTTGGATGCACGCATAATGCCGGATGAATTTAAGTTTTCTCTTGCCTAGAGTACTTTGCTTATGTTTAAACTAGGGATCGTAGTTTTCACTATACGGTATAGTTCTATACGTATAGTAAGTGTATAGTAAGTGTATAGTAAAATTACTATACATTGTATAGTGTTTTTAAATATTGTTTTCATATTATGATCTATTCTATTTTTAGAATACAACATTATGTTACCAGGACCTTCTGCATTGGTATTCCTATATTTTAATCCATATAAATTAAGGGTGACCTTGTAGCTAAATGCAAAAAAATATACCAGAAAATGAAAATAATAAAAAACGAAAGAAAAATACATTATTGTAACCATTGTCGTGTTTATAGTATTCTCGATACAAAATAATAGACAAAATACATAAATATTAAAATAAAACTACAATAGAATAAAATAAATTTCATTGCGCGACTAGCAAATACAGATCAATTACCATATATAATTTTAATTAGGGTACGGAATTGTTACAACGCAAAAATTTTATGTTCTATGCATTAAAGACATTTAACGTAGCAAACGTAACGAAAATTAAATTTAAAAGGTTTATTCTACAAACTTTAAAACACAACTGTAAAAAAACTCGTTTTTGTAGCAGAATATATACCAATTTGATAGTCTAGATTTTTTGCCATTTTTTACTTGGTAATAAAACAAATAAATACTGTTTTAATTAATTTCAAGACAGCCAACATTATTTGCCCAAAAACGCAAATGGAATGTCATAGACAACCCATTTTAAATTTTTTACATTTATTTGCATTTTGCGTGAAGCTAAGGGGGTAACAAACTCTATATGGTTTGCAAGTAGAATTACCAATTTCTAACACTTTTGAGTCGTTTTTATATTTATTACGCTTGTCTTCTCATTTATTTATTAATTTAATACTTTTGTCTGCATTAAGTTTTGCAAGTTGTAGATTTTTAAGTTCTATTTAAGATAAAAAATATATATGAATTTACTATAAACTTACTATACACTATACGGTATAGTGTTAAGAAAGTGTATAGTAACTTCATACTATACCGTATAGTGCAAATCACTATTACTTAGATGTAACCGGACACTCAAGTATACAGATATTTACCGTAAATTGACCGTATACACTTTTTAATGCTCATATATTTTTTGGCTGCATTTTTTGCGGCCAAAAAATGACCATAAAATATAAACCGGCTGGAAAAAATAAAAGCCAAAAAAAGGAATTCTAAAAAGAAAATTTTAATTTTTGAAAAGAAAGGTGGAATCAGCATTTTTAGCATCATCGTCAGTTAAAAGATTTAACTAACCCCAAACTTTATATTTTTAACAAAAAAAAATTAAAAGAAAAAATAAACCTTCAATACCCGTACAACTTGTTTTTGAAAAACATAATACTCTCTTTTCTATTTGTTATTCCCCACACGAAAGCTGGGCTTCAGTGATAATTTGGACTAAAACTTTCCTTGTTTATACCCAGAATCCCATCTCTAACAAAAATGCCCCTTCCAGTTTCTTTATTTTTAAACAGAAGTCTTTTTCTAACCAGTGGCCTTCTGCCATAAACAAAATATAATATAAATTATACTACGCTTTTCATATTTTATTTTAAATGAGTATGTGAAAAGAATACATACAACATATAAGTTGTTTTACATGTTTTTTAATGTTCACGATTATTATTTGAGATATATTTAATTTTTTCGGCCATTTATATTCTATGGCTTTTTTTTGTTTTATGCCATTAACTGTTTACTAGACGTTTTATATTTTATGCTGTTTTATAGCCGCGCTCTTTGCGGCCTATTTTTAACCCCTTTTTATTTTCGAATACATAAATTTTTCACTATACTGCATGAAATAATTTTGGAAAAAAATATCAACCAAAATAAACTTTCATATTAAATAGAAAAATTTTTTCGTGTCACCGCAGCAGTTTTTTTTATTCATTAAAAGGGGGTCATTTTATTTGTTGTAATAAATAAAGGGCGGAAAAGGAGCAAGTTCCCCGTTGATTTTATAAAAAGGAGTGATGGGAAAAGATAAAAGTAAATACAGGTTATTCTGTATATATCAAACTATATATTAATAATTTTTTCTATATATCAGACATATAAAAATTTCGATATTATAAATTCGTCATTATAATTGACAGTACTATTTTATATGTAACGAAAAGCTGTTATATATATGTAACTTTTGTTTATAAATTTCTTTTAGTAATTTACACGTTTGTTCAGTACGAAATATGATATTTTGCGTTTATTATCTTACTCTCTATAGTGTTTTTTTACCATCTATTTTATATACCGCATAAATGAAGAAAAATGAGTTATAATTTAGATTACCCGATAGTTTATTCCAGAAAAAGCAAAAAAACAAAAATATTTTTTTTCAGAAATAAACGATAAATACAAAAGTACAAATAGCCCTAAAATGCACTGCGAGTAAATATCAAACGAATAAGTGTAAAGAGAGGATAAAAAAAACCAACGAAAGCTTTGCAAACCGGAAACAGAAAAAACGAAAGAAACACGCAACATTTGTAGTAACAGAATAGAATCAATCCTAATTTCGAAAAAGGCTACATATACTAAATAAAGAAGTATACCTTAATTCGAAAAAAAGGGACTGATAATTTGCAAAGCCGTCTTAAAACTAACCTTATATATAAATCATTCCAATTGAGTCTTTTGAATATGCCTGAATTGATTAGGAAGAGTATCCACCACTTTTTTAGACAATGAAATGTTTACTATAAAAGGATGTATGAAATGTGATAACAAAACACGTAGAAAGCCAATGCTAGCAATCTTTGTACAGAAGCATTTAACAATGCGTAAGCTGAAACGGCTTCTCCTACACGAAAATCTGTAACCCTACAATCTAAAGCCAAGGCAAAGAATGAAGCGGGTGTTTTGCAAAAGCTTTAGAACTTACACATGATTGTAGCCCAAAAATTACTCTTCAACATAATAATTGTTAAATAGAGTAGCAAAAATATTAGTTTATGATATTATTGATGATAAGCGTTTAGATAATACTGAATTTACTCTTCTAAAACGTAATTTTATGTAAATAAAACTAACTAAATTATTAATAACAGACACATTATAGAATTTTTGCAGAACTGTTTGTAAGTTATTATATTTTATCGTAAAATATAGTTAGAACAGAACCGATTCAATATTCAAAATCTGCAAAATATCCGATTTCAAAGCAAGTGTAGATGGCTATCTATTATTAAAATAATTAAAATTTTATAAATTTTTAAATTTGGGGAGAAGCGGCATCTGCTGATTATACTGCAGCAAAAAACTATTTACAAAACTATAAAACCGAAACTAAGAAGTTTTTACGAGAATACATCTAATATGCGGATGAGACGGGTCTTTACTATATATCGTTGCCGAAAAGAACTATCTGCACTGTTGTAAGAACAACAAGAGGAGACAAGAAGAAAAAGCTTAAGTAACAATCCTTTTTGTCGTGACATTTTAGGCAAAATATACAGATTATACGTTATCGGAAAGGCCAGGTATCCGGTAAATTTTGTACGCAAAATAAAAGTAAACTTAATTTGTATAAATTTTCCAGAAATCCGCATAGTTTGACGGTTATGTTTTTAAAAAAATTACTGAGAAATTTATTGATAATTTCTTAAAAAGGAATATCAATATCCTAGTATCATTAGATAGAGTTAGGAACGATAAATGGAGGATTGCAGCAGTTGCACAATACAATTTTTACCGGCTTGCATCACAAGTATAAATCAGCCACTAGACCAGGGCATTTATTGATTTTCAGAATGCGCGTAAAAAGAGTTTTCTAGTCAAGATACTCGATTTTTTATATGATAAGAAAAAAACATAATCCGAAATTTTTTACATTGTATGATGCAGATTGTATTGACATAAGCTCAGGAAATGATATTACAAAAGATACAGTTATAAATTGCTTAAAAAATCTGTTATGCAAACAACAAATATTTACAAGTGGAAATATAGATGAGAAAAAACTAGAACTAATTTTTAATGAATGCAAAAAAAATTAAATATGCAAAAATGAAAGTACTGTGCCGGATTGACTTCAAAAAAAAAAAAAATTAGTTTATACAATTTTATACACTTTATAATTTCCAATCTTCCTTTTTAGACCTAACACACCATTTTGGAACTTAACACAAATGTGATAGCATATATTACGTAAAAAAGCGTAATATCATTGTTACAAAACACACAAAAAAAACCTACAATTGATTTAAGGACCAAAAAAGATGGTAAAAACAAAAATAAATGGGATGCATCAACACAATAAAAATACAAAGCAGAATAAAAACAAAGCAGAATACAATATAATATAATAACATACAATGATATTACGTATTAAGACTTTACATTTAGAAAAACATAAAACAGAAAATCAGAATATTTCTTCTTATTTGTAATTTTTTATTCTCTTTTATACATTGAAAAAAAATACACCTTTATGACAAAAAATAGTAAAAGAAAAAGATATTTTTAGTTATGCACTTTTATGTCTTTAATCATGCTATGTGGACAGGTATTACACATACAAGATACTCTTACAAATTGTGAATTCCTCATACTCCAATGTAGAAATGTGGGAAAAAAATGTGAAGGTAAAATGAAGCACATTTTGAGCACCGAATAATAACATGCGTAAACATTAAGTTATGAATCATTTACCACCATGTGCAAATTTTCAAGATTTAAAAACGAAGAAATAATAGAAAATACATTTTTTCAATCAAACTATATAAAGCCGGTATTGACACTTTTGAGATAGCACTCGAAGCAGATAAAATTAAAATTGATTTATATATGCAAGGGATTTACCAACATAATCGTGATTAAGGAAAAAAGACTACAAGGTGAAATGAAGAGGTGACTTGAGATGACTTAAAAACAATTCGCTTTCTTATATTAAGATACATATAGTAGCGTGCATAATAATTATTTCTTTTAGCTGGTGTTCTTTATTAAAGAGCTAATCATGCGCAGTAATTCACTTAAAATACTACATATAGATGCGACATTAAAGTTAAATACACACAAGTATCCAGGTATAGTCGTTTAATTTTAGGGTTCATAACAAAGATTCTTTTTTCTACTCATTGAGGTATTTACACAAAAATTATAAAAAATTTTATACTTGGCTTTTCAATTGTCTTTTAATTCTTAAGGCTGAGCTATACTTACATTTAGTTACAAATATCTGATGGCTGGTGTTTGTGGTTCAATAGCTGATGCGCAAACAGAGTCGCTGCCAAACATACAACAGCTAAGTTCTGGTTTTATAAATAGAAAAAGTTTATAAATCTAGATATTTATGTCTTGCCGTCGCCTAGTCGCCGATATCACAATGAAGAAAGTTTTGCCTGGCAAATACATGCTTAAATTTGCCGCCAAAGCAAAAAGACTCTCTTTTTGCCGCGAGAATTTCTTTGCGTTCCGTTGCCCCCTGTGTGGCTCTATGACGCGAAGTACAAATTTTTTTATAAAGTGTGTCATTTTGCCGCCAAAAAAAATAAAAAATGAGAATATCAGCAGAATAAAAAAGGCTCATCTTAAAAAATAACATTTACCACTAAAACAAAAAAATTGCAATCCTTTCTTTTGTAGATGTTGTAAAGTTAAAAAGACAAATCTTGAAAATTGAAAAAGTTTTTTAATATATAAAATTACACATAAAAGGAGATTTTTATTTAATTTTAAATCTTTACAATGATATAATTACTTTCAATATTTTACAAACATGCAAAAATACGAATTATTTTTTTCGTACAATTTAAATTTTTATAATTTTAACGCACAATAAACAAAAACTCTTCAGGATTTTTCCATAGACCACATATGTACATTATAAGTGCGAATTAAAAATAAGAGTTTTTTTTTGCTGTAAGTTCATGATTTCACAAAACTATTATAAGAAAAGTACATTTAATACGAGCTCGTTTATGATCAACCTACACTATTACGCAATAAACTGTCTTTTTTTTTATTTAATTAAAAAACACTTTTTTTTTTTTTTTGCAAAGCCGGAAAACCAAGTACAAGTTCAAAAATTTTTGTTTATAACAAGACACATTATATCTAAAAAAAAATTGGAAGTTTTAACTTAAAAATTGTATATTTCATGGTTAATCTGATGTAACTAGAAATGATTGGCATTCCAGTAAGACTATCTGAGTAATTATAAATAGTCATTAAAAGGGAATTATATAATAAAATCATTTTTAATTGTCTTTTTATAAGAAAAAATCAATGTGATAAATATAGTGGATTTTTTATTTGTTTTATGTTTCAAAAGGTAAACAAATAAATTTTACTTTTAATATTAAACCAAGTAAATTGCCCATAATCAAAAAAACCCTGATCATATCACCATGTATATATTTAAACTGTGTTTTCAGCCTTTATATACAAAATTAAGATCTTATTTTATTTTATAAAAAAAAGTAATTGGCGTTCTATTCAATGTTCAATATATTTGTTTTTTTGCAAACCGAAAAGACGTAAATAATAAATTTCATTTATACACATTGATTTTTTTTTGTTAAAAATAAGACGATTAAAAATGCCTGTAGTTCAGAATTTACTTTTATTTATCTTTTATAATGTCTATAGACTTACTATTATGCTTCTTGCTTCTAATTAAAATGGACCTGACTATAAAATTATCACTTTTGTAGTACAAAACCCGTAATTTTTTGATAAAACATTTCCTGTTATAAACAAGAAATGTAAAATTTGTACTTGGTTTTTCGGTTTTGCACAAAAAAAATTGTATATCGAAAAGCAAAAAAAGTACAGCTTATTGCGGTTTTTCTGCGTAAGTTATAGGGTGTCTAATTAACCGGGTTGTCACTGTCTTCGGTTTAACCGGGTCCATAATAAAAAAATTCGAGTAAACCGGTTACCCGGTTAGTAGAATAATGTTGTAAAACGGTATGGAGATTTGTTTACTTAGGACTATAAAACAAAAAAAAAAATAAAGGCAATATTTTTTTATAAAAAAAGAAAAAATTAAAGGAAATATTTTTTTATAAAAAAAAAAAAATCTGTTAGAATTATGTGTGTACGAGAATTTTTTGTTTGTGCCTGTGTACAAAAAATCAAGCTTACCGTCTTTGCTCTCAATTTTTTAACTATATGAACAAATACAAGCATTTAAAAATAGAAAGCAAAGTTAAACACGTGTTTTAACTTTGCCTACATCTCATAATGATGCCAACTTTGGCGTGATTTTATTCTGAACTTTTTTT
>JAQFYM010007611.1:0-10178 GCA_034694785.1 Agrenia bidenticulata
TCAAATCCCCCAGTTGTACAGATTCGTACATTCCCAAATCCCCATTCCCAAAATCCCCATTCCCAAAATCCCCATTCCCAAAATCCCCATTCCCAAAATCCCCATTTCCAAAATCCCAAATAAAATTTTGATCAAAGTATGAATTATATTCTAAAATCTCCAATGTGAAGAAAAATGGGGAAATAAGATGGAGTTGTAAAATGGCATGATTTATTAAACTAAAACATGTTATCAAAGATAAATAACACGAATTATTAAAAAATTATAAATAAATAGCGAAATAGAGTGTTTCTAATTGGTTCAGTACCAAAATTCCAGAAGTAAAATCCCCAAAAAAATTGATAAAAGTACCAAAATCCCCAAAAAAATGAAAAAATACCAAGACACCTAATATATTTAGCTATAATATATTTATCTTATATAAAACATAATAAAAGGACCAAAATCCCCAAAAAATGATGAATTATTAAATTCATATGAAAACTTTACAAAAAGAACCAAAATACTCGAAAACCAAACAATAATCTTATAAAAAACGTTAAGAACATAAGTACTATAATCCCTAATAAAAATATCAAATAAAGGATTTTTTTTTCATTAAAATTATTTGAGATATTTATTCAAGGGTAAAATTCCAAACACTCTTCTGTTGTCGTAAAATACCCTTCTACCCTTTTTTTATAAAACTTAGCCCGAGTTAAGGCCTTTATAGTAAACAAAAAGGGTAGAAGGGTATTTTACGACAAAAGAAGGGGTAGTTGGGAATTTTTCCCTTTATTCAAACAATCACAAAAAAAAATAAAAAATAAAAAATCTGATTATGCGAGAATTCAGCGTAAATGCAATAAAAGGGTTATTTAAAGAAAAATAATGTCTTTTGCCGTTGTTTTTAAATTTATACGATAGTAAATGGTACATCAATGGCCATAATGTTTATTTTTTATGAAGAGTTCTGTATAAATAAGATTTATGGTTTTAAGTGTTATGTTTTGAACACTTTGGAACATTTGTTTGATTTCTACTGATAGTGCAAATCAATTTTTGGAATTATGATTTTGGTGTTATGTGTTTGTTCATTTTAATATATTCGTTAGATTTTTACTGATGGTGCTTATCATTTTTGGGGATTTTGGTTTTGGGGATTTTGGTTTTGGGGATTTTGGTTTTGGGGATTTTGGGACGCCACGTTCGAATTAATTGTGTATTATATATTTAATAATATGCATAAATATTTAAGATAGTAAATATATATTGAATTTAGTTCTTATGGCTATAAATCTGCACAAATTTCAGATTTTATTCAATTTACACTTACATAGGTGAAAATGGATTTGTAAATACTTTTTTAAAATGTCAAATCGTGTCATTTTAAGCTAAATCTAACTTCACATTGTAATTTTTATTATTTTTAGAATGATGTATAATTGATCCCATTGTGGATTTTAGGAATATAATTTTAAGTTTTGATCATTTTTATTTGGGATTTTGGGAATGGGAATTTTGGTACTGAACCGTACAGATCTTATTGTAAACCCGTATGAAGTTAATATAATAAGACAGTGTCATAGATAATATGAATAACATTGTAAAGGTGATCTAAAAAAAAGCCAAGAACAAATGCAATAAATTTAAGTGTTTGTATTGGTAGTTTTGTTAATTTAGGGTGAGTATTTTTTTTTCCCATGGTAAAATTTCCTTATGATTATTCCCTGAGAAATTTACCATGGTAGTTTTTTTACCATGGTAAAAAAATAGATATTTTTTTTACCATGGTAAGCTGGTTGACCATCGGCGGATGCATAGTATATTTTCTACGATGATTTTTTTAACGCTATCAAATGTAAGGTGAATTATTTACATTTATGTAAAAAGTAAAATAAAGTTTGTAAAAGCAGCAGAAAATATTAAATAAGTTATTTTTAGCAATTAAGAAAACCCGAACATACAAAAATACATTTAAAACAATTTTTAGCAAATTTTGTCTTAGGTTTACAGTGGAGTTAAACGAACCAGATACAAAAAAATTTAGTTGCAATTTCTGTAAAAATAGTTCAAAAAAATACTTTGCGAGAAATAAGATATCAGTCCATGAAAGCCGTATAGAATATTTTTATTTTTTTTTACCATGATAAAAAGATAAAATTTCTACCATGGGGTTTGCTTCTTTTTGCCATGGTAAAAAAAGATACCTACACTTATTGGTAAATAGTAGTTATTTTATATAAAAACAGCTAACGTTCATCATTTATACATATTATTTAGCGAGAAACTAAATCAATCATAGTTATGTGGCCAAAAATTTATATAATATGCTAAAAAAAGTAACATAACAACAAAAAACATATATAAACATATAGAGGCATTTCATTTGGTATGTTGTTTTCAAAAAAACGCTTATACATATCAAAACATACGCCAATAAGATCAATCTAATCTAATTGTATTTTAGACCTCGTTCCAGTAAAAAAAGTACACTTTCTTCGTCGTATTAATATAAAATACATATGTGTATCTTCCATCAAAAGCCATATGGTTTTTTTTCTTTAGACAACTTAAACTATTCCTTCAAAGAAGAAACTCTACTTAAGCGCTGAGGATTTTTACAAAGGCAGTACCATGATGTAAAAAATTGTGTTTCAACATATAGACTTTTTGATATTAATCAATTTTGGTGAAAAGTTTTATCCATAATGGCCATTATAAATATGGCCAAATATAGGGATTTCATAATTTTACACATACGCTGGTGGCAGGCGCGAATCATCAAGTCAAAAATAGGGGGGCAAAAATATTTTGCTTGCTCACAAACACAATAGCCTAGGTTTAAGAAAAATATAAAAAGTGCATTTTACAAAAAAATATTCCCTATTACAGAAAATGAACAATATTGCTGTTTTCTGCATTTTTTTGCTAAAAAATACACAAAAAGGGCCCTTTTTTAGACCGGGCCTGGGAGCAAAACCCCTTTTGCCTCCCATGATCCGCTACTGCCTGGTGGTAATACATATACCTATACTACAAATTAGAGCCTTTTTGTACCGTTACATAGCGGCAACCCGTACCCAGGAAATTTTTACTTAGAAATTAGTCAGTGTTTTTGTTAAGTTGGGCTCAAAAACATTGTTTTCGATGTTTTAAACCTTATAAATTTTTTTTTGGATTGTTAAAATAGAAAGTCTATGGTAAAAAAAACTGACATTAAATTCAAGGTTAATAGTTTTCTAACATAGAGGGTGGTAAACCGTCTCTACGTATCTGCTTACGAGACTTCATGCGGTTTACTTCCGCTAGCAGTGTTTTCACACCGGACATTTGCGTTTTTTGCGTGTTTTATGCGCAAAAACTCGCGTAGTTATTTGGGTTCCCGAGTAGTTTGACTAAAATTTTTCTTTACGGGTTAATACAGGCCTAATGTTGATTAAAAAGATTCTTTTTAGTCTACAACGTAGCATTTATTCATATAATATGTTATGTATGAAAGTATTCGTTTTTATATTTTTATAGAATTTTTGTATTCATGGTATATTTTTATATACACGTAGTGAATTTTATAAACAATTAAAAATATTTACGCACGTAAAATAAAAGAAAATTATGTTAGATATGATTTTACAAAATACTCAAATGACGCACTTTGATTAATATTTATCATATAAGTGACAAATTTTTTAGACTATTACTGTTTTTCATATGTAAATCCGTATTAGTTCGATGCCTTAAAGCCAGTGTTGTAATTATCAATATTTAATACATAGTCAAAATATATTTATCATTTTTCTTATAATATTAATTAACAAATCGATAATATCCTTTTAAGTTGTTTTTATATAGATCAAATATTTATAAAATATCGATATTTATAAAATAATATCGAAGAAATTACTAGTAGACAGATAAAACACAAGTTTATCTGAAAAAAGAATAAATGAAAGGTAAGTATGCCATTTACAAAGTGCAAACTAAAATTTTATTAAAAGAAGAGAATTATTTATTTACTAAATTTCTTTTCATTACATCTACAAATACACATATTTTCTAAAAATATATTTCCAAAAGCTGCCCTCATATCACTCAACATAAACCTATATTCAGAAAAATTTTGCTCGACGCTTACTTGAGTAATTTAAACAGCAAGTATAATTAATGCAATCCTTATCAAATCTGGCCATTCATGATTTTATTTATGTAGTATTGCACAAGTTCAACTTTAAGGTCAGTGTCTTAATTTTCAACATATGCATATAAAGAATTATATTATAAATTTAGTAATTCTGGAGAACCCATAGTTACTTATAATTTGTTTTTCGTTTCTATATCTTTGTACTGCTTCAGTTTCTGGTAGGGATAAATTAAAGCAGTTTGCAGAATAGTGTGACGATGTTTTACATTATATTCTTAAGATATGTAAAAAGGACTGTATATAGTAAAAAAATCCTTTGCATCTTTTATCTACGTTTCATTAAAGTGTATTTATATTTAGGATCTAAGATTAAACGCGCACCTTTTTTTTGTTTTATAGATGTATTACATTCTACTAGCAATTTGTTTTACAAGTTTTTCGGCTAATTCAAATTGTATATTCGGAAATGATTTTGGCATTTAATTATACAAGATATACATTCACTAGTTAAACAATATTCTAATTGTATATTTCTAGATAGCAAATCTTTTTTTACGAGTGGTGATAATAAACATAAGATCTTGTCCCTCAGATCCTGAAAAATGCTAATCATTCTTTGTTTCTATTTTTTATAACAGTCAAATCTAAGTTTGTACAGATTCCGAATCGTTTTATATAAACTTCCTTTACGCGGTATACAATCGCACATTAGTAGCTTAGTAATCTTCTGTAATTTGTAAACTGCTTAGTTATTTGGTTTTCTTAACTCTATACTAAATTTCTTGCCTAAGATAAAACTAATTTCTACAACCGTATTTGATATATTTAGGTATTATCTATTAGTTAAATGGTATGAACACTGCAATAACTGCTAATTTGTACTGTTTAATTATCATATTTCGCCATTATGGCTGTTAATTTTGTTTTAAATGGTTGTATATATAGAGATTCGATTGCTTCTTCTAAATCAGTGTTTCTTTCTATAATATATTCATAATCTGTGTCTTTATAATCTTTATCATTCTCTTCTTATGTATGATTCATAAATTTGTTATATTCACTGACGCTTTTAATAATATTGGCAGCGTTATCGGTATTAAAAGCAATTACTTGTTCCGGAATAAGTTGATATTCATGCAATATACTTAATATCATTCTTGATACTTTTACTCCTGTATGCTTCATAAATATCTCACTTATAGCCAAAGTATATATTTTACTTCTTTTTTCAACATTATCATAAACTTGACCATTTAACCCTAAAAAGCTTCGGCTTAGTCTCGATTCAAATTCAGCTTGTGGATATTCTATTTAAGTGTGTTAAAATTGCGATATTTGTTTTCTCTATTTAATTGCTGCAAAAATTTTAAGTTCTTTGATGTTTTACCTATTATATGTAGGATTGTGGGCAATATATTTTTGCTCAAATGCATCACACATGCGGTTTAAATCTTCAGTCAAAACAAAGACGAAGGAATGCCATGATTTAATACCATGCTTACGAATATATACATAAGATTTGGTTTTCTGGTATATGTTCTATCTCTTCTTTTACACATATTGTCAACATTTTCATTTATCATTGCACACCGGTCTGCTGCATCATTTTTAATTGTACTTGTAATAAGTTGACATCAGTCTTAGTCTTTCTCATCATTATTAAGATACAGTTTTTCGTATATCTCATTATGGTTTAATCTCAAATACGACTTACAATTAGGGGTGGATAACCAGTTAACAATTTTTTTAACTCTCTTTAATTTTGAACCTCTCAGAGGGATTCGTTTGAAATGTCAAAATATTGAAAAATGCGAATGATGTAATGTGTCATATAGGAGTAGTGTCAATATAAAACTATAAAAAAGCACAAAAGTATAAATAATTTAATACATAAAATATGTTCCAACCAGGTATACTAATAATGTAACAGCATACCATTAAAGTTTATTCTATTTATTATTTATTAAATATTTTATTCTTCTATATGTGTTCACTCAGTATTGGCGCAATATACTTGTTGTCTTGCCGTTGATGTTTTTCATTATATTAAAACATCATGCTGACTTCAATAAAGTGCCTTTTTAGATATAATGCTCGTTTATATCTTCATTTCTATATTAATCTATCAATTTTGTCTGTTTTTTTACATGTAAAATCAAACAATACCTTCCGGTTTGCGCTATTCCAAATTTTCCTGCATACGCGCATTTTTTTATGAGACTGGTAACCACAAAGACCTTCTTTTAAAGTTCGCAACTAGAAAAATTAACGAATTATCAATATTTCTATTGTTATGATTAATTATATAGATATTTAGTGATCTCTATAGTTCATTATTTTTATGCATAATGAACTTAAAAAAAAGCAGATAAAAGAGAAAATAGATAATTTAATGATAAATGATAACAATATAGTATAATATATATCGAAATTATATGCACTGCATCTGGCTGCTAGATATGGTTTTTGGCGTTTACACTTCTACTAGAAAACTACAAACTAAAAGAAAAATTACAGGTTATATGATTTTTTTAAGTTTTATTAATATATAATATATGAATGTACTCGATGGTTGCGATACTTTTTTTTACCTAGAGCAAACTTTTATTAGTTATTAAAAATATATGTATCTAGTTATTTAAATTATAGTGTCGGCCGTAAAATCTTTTTAAAAATATTGTATAGTCGAACTAAATGCATGGTTTTTATTTTTATTGGCGTAATATTGTAAATAAAAAATGCATTCTACTAAGAATATATGTAATCGTAAGCGCTTTATTAAGTAATATCATATTTTTAAAAATTATGGGTTAGATTGTACTAAAAGTAATGGTATGATATAGAATTAGCTTCGATATAATGTACAAGTATATAACAAAAAGTGCTTAGTTTACTAGCAAATATTTTTATCAAAAGTTTATGTTGTGCAAATAAAATTTTTATATGTTTTTGGCTAATTTTTCTATGAACGGCTGTTTTAGAAATCAGAAAATGGTGTCGTGCGTTATAAGATTTTATTTACTAAAGTAAAATCTATAAAATGATAAGAAAAACAAATTTATATTCTTTCGTAATCTAGCAGCCAGGGTGGTATGTAAAGATTTGTCCTTTTCTTATAAATTGTCATATCAATATAGCCAAAAAGGGGAATTTATTTTTCTTCCTTTTCAATAGTAAATTTTTGCTGACAAAAACAGTATAGAGGTTCTACCTGATAAACAGTTTTCTGTACCTATATTATTACAAATATTTAAGATCATGTATCCTTTTTTATATTCTTTAACAACATTTTGCTTTTTTCCTATAATATAAGAATCTGTAAAAATATGTTCGTATAAAAAGGTATGTTAAGTTATCACATTCTATGTGTATTAGTACGCAAATTAAAAATAATTATTTATATATTGTTTTATTTATTTATTTATTTATTTATATATACCCTTTTTTATCACTATTATTATAAGATAGCTAACAAGTGAGTTGTAAAATAAAACTTTTGACAAAAAAGACATTCAAAAAAAACCAATTCGTTTTTTAATGCAAGTTATTTACAAGTGTCATTTTTTATACTATATAATATAGTGCTAATAGATTTAAATATTAATCTCTTACGTAAAAAATATTATACATCTTGCGCTATAATATATGCACAAGGTATTAAAGCAATAGCAGGCATGGTTTTGTGACATTGTTTTTTTTTCACATTATAATTATAATTGTAGTTGTTTTCGATGTTTTAATTTTTATAATAAAAACACTAACATGTCTAATGTAAATGCGTTAACACTAATAATCAGGTTGTTACAATTTATATAGTACTAGATGTTTGTATAAACAACATAAATTAAAACAAGGATGCAAATATTTTTTTATTTCAATCTCAATTATATGGACCTGAAAACATATCTATATTATGGTGAGTTTTTATAAATATTTTACAGATTTACCATATTTTACCATGTAAGGGGAACTTTAAAAAAGATATCCTATAATATGGCAATACAATATTAGAACTTACTGCATGCAACATGTAGTTTACTAAAAATTTTATAAGTCACACGTGTTTTTCAGTGATTTGTATAACAGATGGGCAGTAAAAATGAATTTTTGATGTTTATAAATTGATAATTTTATAGAAAAAAAACATATATTCAAAGTTTTTTATTTGGATTCTTAAACTAAAAAAAATCACAGCACACAAAAAAAAAACCCTTATTTAATTATAAAAGTAAAATATTTTTAAGAACAATAATCCGGTCCTCTTACGGCCTGTTTATACAACGCCTGTATATGGCGTTGTAAAAAAAATTAAAGTAACGATTTCGGCTAGATTTGTATATACAAAAAAATATTACACCTATATTTTATGTTATGTTTATTTTTTTTAATCAAAATTCCTTAGGTTATTAAACATGCTTTTTACATTAAGTATGCAAAATTGTATGTTTTGTACGATTTTTTATAACTTTAATAGTCTATGTGCATGTTTTTTGTTTTGTTTACTCGCAAATAATACATTATAATAAGCCGATGCAAATATTAATATATGTAATAGTAATAAAATTTATAAACAATAAATTCATGATCGTCAAGCAGTGGCGTTTCCAGGGGGCAAACGAGGCAAACGCCTTTTTAGAATAAAATGTTCACGCCTGAATTTAAAAGAGGCGTGTCTTTTTTTAAAACGTTTAAAACAGAAAAATATACTTGGATAAAACGTTGTTTTTTTCTTTACTTACAACTTTTTGTGTAAAAATACAAAAATCTATTTTTAGTTGTGAAAGCCATTATAATTTTTTTTGCCCTAACCTATAACAAATCCTTGGTCTTTCCCTGTCTCCAAGTATTTTTTTTAAGTTTTTGTTAAATAAAAATAATCAAACAAAAAAGAAACTGAACTTATTCATTATTATATAATATGCGTAAACGTTGTCTCGATTACTGTCAATTAAAATACAGTTTACCTAAAAACAATTTTTTTTTGTAAAATAAGATTAGAAGTTGGCAAAACAAAAAACTGTACTTTGTTTCCCGCGTAACAAAAATATAAAATAAAGTATATGCATATGTATTATAACCAGGCCTCTTAAAATTGGGAATTTTACACATTTTTTCCCAATTTTCCCAATTTTCCCAATTTTCCCAATTTATTTAATTCTATATTTTTTTATAATTGCGAATTTTTTTATTTTTGTTTTTGTGTAGCTACCTGTTAGGTAAGCGAACCTGTAAAGCATATAAACATGCTTTTTTTTTGACATTTAAAACAAAAAAATGCCATTTTTTGCTTTGAAATGCTAATTACGAGCTATTTGAACATGTTAATTCCTTATTCCTTGTTGATTTTATGTAGAATCAACCAACAGTAATGCAGTAAAATGTTGAATTTACATAAATTTATTGCAAATTCTGGTCGACTGTACGATTTATACCTATATAAAAGCACATAAAAAAGCTTCAAAACCAAAAAATGTGCTTTTAAGCCATTTTTTATGCTTTTTAAAAAAATGATGCTCAATGGATCGCCCTACTTATAAGGAAAGACGCTTTGTCTCAACCAAAAATG
The DNA here is from genome assembly GCA_034694785.1 of Agrenia bidenticulata. Classification (NCBI taxonomy): domain Eukaryota; kingdom Metazoa; phylum Arthropoda; class Collembola; order Entomobryomorpha; family Isotomidae; genus Agrenia; species Agrenia bidenticulata. The sequence goes on from JAQFYM010007611.1 coordinate 9,687, forward strand.
CTTGGAACTATAAATCAATTTTCTCAACTGTTAAAAACATCTTATAACGCTATTTTCAAGGCTTTATTTACTTTAGTTGTCGTGATTTACATCAAAGATTGTCGGTACGTGTAATTAAGGGCTCTCTGGTTTTCTTTTTTTACTATAGTCGTTATATAGAGGTTAAATCTAGGTTATATTAACCTAAAAAAAGGGCATTAACAAGAGATTAAGTATCAATATTAAACTTTTTTAATACCTTGCGATGCATCTAAAAGCCTCTTTAACGCTAAAAATTAATATAGTTGTAGAAGATGTCACACACAGGGCTATAAATTGCAATTCATTTAAAAAATGGTTTCACCGCGTTCCAGTGCAAAACTTAAAATAAAATTGCAAATAGTATAAAATTAAAAAATAGTACCCAATCTCTTTTAAATTATTTTATCGTTTAATACTTTTTAGTGGATCCAAATTTAAATTTGTTTTTTCGGATGCTCTGTCTTCTTAAAA
>JAQFYM010007612.1:0-10177 GCA_034694785.1 Agrenia bidenticulata
CAAAATTAAATTGGAGTTCACAATTTAAGAATACAAATAAAACATCTTATTGAACCAAAAGAACCGGATCATGATCCAGTCATATTTTTTAATCTAAAAAAATATATCGTGATCTTTTGAGCCGGATTAAGGTCCCTAAAAAACCCATTGATTGTTTTTTATGTAAGCATACCTTTTTAGAAAAAAAATAAACTGCTTAAGTAAGAAATATACTGGAAACAGCATTTTAAACTGGGTTGCTAGTATTTTAGATTACAAAATAAGTGTTCCACATTTTTACAAAATCGTGAGTCGTAAAAATGCAATTTAAAAACAATAATTAAATATAAATAAAAAAACAAGACTTATACAAAAAAAGTGTTTGTATACAAATTATTAATTTTAAAAAGATAAAAAACATGCGTTACATCTTTGCGTCATAAAAAGGTAAAATAAAACACATATGTATAGACAATAAAATCTAAAGGAGTGTTTTTTTTTGCATGTTAACTAAAAAAAATTTGTATGTTTTACAAAGGGTACTTTACGCAAACATCTAATTAAGTTTAACTACATCGATTTTTTAGTAAAAAAAGTTATTTTTGTAACATCTTGTAAGGCACATTTAAATGTTTTTATTTTTTATTTTATTACGTAAAAAAAAGCCTTAGATTTTAATAAATGTTTTTATGCCATTCGTTAATAATTGTTTGTAAAATTATCAAAGAGCAATTTTAATTTTATAAATACCATTCTCGTAAAAATATACGAAAAGAAAAACTTGGAAAAGACAAAACAAAGGAAGCGAAAACAAAAATAGGCGTAAAGCATAAAAAAAGAAAAAAATGCATAATGAATCTTTTTATGCCGACAAAAATAGATTATTATAAAGGCGGCTAAGGCGCGCGTATGCTGTATACAGATATTATCAATAAATTGAATGTACATTCCTGATGTCTAATAAAAATAAATTGTCTTTGTATAAAAAAAAATCTGTATAGCATTTTGCGTTCTTTCGAACATGCGTTAAGATGCATTGGTACCAGTAAATAAAAGTTTTGCATGTTTGGATATGCAAGTTCGCACAAAGGAATGATTTAAAATCTTTACGTTGTATCTGAATTGTAATTTTTGTACAGATATTAGAGTATTTTTACAAAACAAAACATGTTATAGAGTTTTTTTTTGTAAACATATTATTAGGTTATATTTGTTTTAATGTGCTTTCTCATACTTTTATTTAGTTTTTTTAGTATGTGGTTCTAAATGAACTTACTAGTTTACTAATTTACAATAATTATGAGATTTTTGTGTTAGCATAGCTTTAAAAAGGGTTATATATATTTTATAAAAAAAACAAGCTCATGTTTACAAAAAAATTAGTTTTGTGTATAACAATATTAGTTTTTGTGTGGTTAGTTACAACTAGAACAGAAGTAAACAAAACAGCATAACAAGTAAACATATACGGTCCAGGTTATAAAAATGCAATTTTTAATATAAAAAAATTAACACAAATATGCTGATAATTATTCATAAATAGTTTAAAAGTTATAATTTATTATATTCTTAAAAAATATGCCAATTTTTTTTTAAGCCTATCACTGTTTTTTTTTGTGTAAAATAATAAATTAAGTTTTTTTTTTAAAAAGCTTCCTTAATAGTCATGATTATGTACAAAAGGTTTTTGGCAATCTTATTTAAGTTTTTTTTTTCATATTGCTCATACACAAATATTAAAAAATTAGAGCATTTGTCAACAAAATTTACGTTTTTCACGGTTTATTTTGTTTTACGTAACAGATAAAAATAAATTTACTAAATATTTTTTTTGCTGTAGTACCTTTTTAATTTATAATTATATTTTTAAACTTTTTAAAAATAACATTTACAAAAAATTCTTAAAAAGGGGGCTTGAGGTACGACCAACCTTTTATTCCTACGGGCCCGGTTCTGACTAGACTATTGTTAATATTTTTAATAAAACAAAACAAAATAATCCCATCACAAATAAAAAATGGCATTTCTACTGTTTTTATACATAATACTTTTATTTGACATTTTTTTTGGGCATTTTTGATAAAAAAATTGGAAAATTGATTAAAATGGTTAATGTTTTTTCCCATGCGTAGACAATAGGAAAAAATTTTTTCCTGTCCTATTGCCACATATGGAAGGCCCAATATTGGTATGAGCAATATACAGGGTGTCCATAAAGAAACGCAATGAAGACACTTTAGATTTTTTTTACTTCCTCTATATTGGAACTTCGGTTACAATATACACAATTTTATTAAGCTCTAAGACTAAAATCGGGCATTTATTATGATTAAATGATATGCTGTATACATACGATATGTATTTTTTATTTTTAAGCTATTAACCGATATTTTTTGATATTGTAAAATCAGAATATACATCGAATAGAACATACCATTAAATTATACATTTAACGACCTCTTATAGAATATGTTACAATGTTCATTCCGAATGCCATTTAATCAATCCTTTTGAATAGAAGCCGTTTTACATTTTACTTTTAGAGTATACCAAAGGAATTTTATACTGAATTTCGTAATATTGCAAAATATAGATATCACAGTACGTATATTTTAATGCATTTAACATATCTTACCGTAAAATCATTTTATAAATTGTTTTTCTTAGGGGGAATAATCACTTCTTTACTCATTGCGTTTCTTAGTGGACACCTTGTATATTCGGAACCCCTGATTGTAACTAGCATATTCTCAAAAAAAATTTTATATATATAACCGCTACCGATAATATTACCCATATTAATCCCACTTAAATATTGACATATATATGCGTCAAAGCAAAAAATTGCAAAATTGTAGTTTTTTATAGTTATTGTTTAGATTTTTACAAATTTTAACTTTTTTAAAAACCTTAAAAAAAATTTATAAAATTAGAATTTAAAAAAAAAAAATAATGGGTAATCCTATACATTTTTACAAAATACAAACTATTATTAATGTGATATCCTAGGTTTTGCGCTTGTCTTTTTTATATACTTTGCTTTTAAGATAATATTTTTATTTTTTTCATGACGCATATATGCGTCATTTTTGCAAAAAAAAAACAGGAATTATTGCGTTCAAAAGACGTTAATAACAATGAAATTCGGTAATGTCTGGCTGCAGATTAATTCTTCCCGGAGACGACTTAAAAGGGTTGCTTCTACCTTGCTGAAGGCAAGGTAAGTCCATACTATGCGACGTAGTCAAAATGCCTGAAGGACTTGTTGCAAAGCGTCAAGTATTGTAACGTTTAACGGCCATGGTTAATATATATCAATCATCGCAGAACATTTTTTTTAGTAAAATACTAAGAAAATGGTGTATAATTGTGACCAGTTACTATTATTATACCCTGATTACCAACCGTTATGAGCGGGTAGGTAACTTTTAGCGGTACCAGTACCACTAAGCGGTACGTACAATGATTTTTTTATTAAAAGCAAATAATATTTCCTATATACTATAAAAGAAATGACCTGCTTAACTTGGAGTTGCTTAGCTACTAGGTTAAAATTATACCTTCCTTATGTAATTGTTTATTTAAAAATTACGGAAATGCACAAAAGTCTTAAAAAACATTTTAAAGTGTAGATTATCTCTTCTTTATGCAATTTAGAGTTGCATTTTCTATTACAGTTATACATAGAAACATTATCTTATACAGATTCAAAATAAATTTGCCTTTAAGTTACATTATCTTTATTCTTTGGCACGAATAACCAGTGCTGATATTCTTATTTAGTTTCTAAGGGGCAAATATAATTTTTTTATTTTGTGATTTTTTTTAATTGCATTTTACAAAAAATTGTAAAATAATATTTACCTTGTAAGTTTATTACGTTTACAAATACAAAAGTAAATACGTACGCTGATATAAAAATAAAATAAAAAGTGAACATATTAATCGATACTGACTACAGTTTTCAAAGCATTCTATAAAGAATGTAAAATATATTCTTCAATGTATAAATGTAAACCCACCAATTTTTTTGTCTTTATTTTACTAGCAAGGATAAAAGTTTTTGCAAACAAATTTTTTGCTCTTATAATACTTTAATAAGCAAAAAATATAATTTTTTGTACTTATAATAAAAACGATAACAAACAGCATTTAAAAACCAAACAAAATGCTCATGCTTAACTAAAACTAAAGTTTTAGCTTTGATTTCCATGGGTATTTGTCTTTGCAGTTTACAGTGTTGTTTATAATTTTTTAGACAAAAGTACAAAACAAATCAAAATATTTTGCTTAAAAATGCCAAAGAAATGTTCTTTTTTTGCATATTACGCCATTTACTATTTCTGTTGCTGTTTTTTGTAACGCATATTAACAATATATGCAAGCAATTAGTAAAATTTTACATTTTTGAGTTTTATTTTCAGTTTTATAAAAAAGTGTAAAAAAGAAATTTTTTTGTATAATTCAGCAATAAATCGTATATGTGTACTAAATCTTAGCTTAGTATTTTACTAGTGCATATAATTTAGGTTTTTCGTGTTGTTTTGAATTAACTAAATTAAGAAGTGAACAAATTTATACGATCTGTTGTTTGCGCGCAAAAAAAACAAACTATTTAAAATTCGCTTTAGGTTTTTGCATAATGTATTACAGTATTTTATATGCTTACCGTGTTAGGTTGCAATGGTCTTTTTACCACGTTTTAAAATCTTAAAATACTTACATAATTAATATTTGTACAAAAAACATATTTAAAAACGTAAAATATACACGCCGTATAATGCAAAGGCAGTTTTTCGACTCCTAGAGATGTCTTAGAACGCTTGAATGTCAAAAAGTACCCTTAGTTTTTGGGGCAAGTTTAAGATTTTTTTTTCTTATCTTCCTGCATCAGATCAAAATTTTTACACATTACAAATCTTATCACTGGTTCATATGATCCGCAAAAATTATACTTATTTAAACGTATAATTAGCTTTTTATGATCGTTTTACCCTGCAAACGATGTAACCCGCAAATTTTTATTTGTTGCAACATTTAGATTTACAAATGATTGTTACAATGCATATTTACCGCGGTATTCTACATCCTAGGCTTTTCATAAAGCGCTGTTGCGAAAAAAACCGGGTAAAAAAAAAGAAAAAAATAGATATCAATACTATTTCTTATACCTTGCGCAAACGCTTAGAATTGCTCTTATATTAGACGAGCATATACAAACGCGTTTTTTTAGTGCTAGCGACTTTACACACATATCTGTTATCAAATTGTGTGCGGTTGCTATTTTGACATCTTATTTACAAGATAAATTATAGCCTTAAATTTTTTATTTCGCACGTTTTCAGGTGCAAAATTAGTTTAGCGAAAGGATAAAGTTTATTGATAAGTACAAAAGCAGTGGTGTTAAAAGTACATTTTACTAAATAAAGTCGCCGACTTACTTTAAAACATTTTTTAAAAGCTTACCACTAAGCAATATTATTTATGTTTATAACGCCAAACAGCTTGCAAAACACGCACAGTTTTTTGTGTCTTATATATAAAACCACACAACAATGGTTATTGTATTGGTCTATATATAAATGTCATGAATAGACGCAAAGGATCACCACGATTGCAAAAAACATACTTTTTAATAAAATTTTTATGCAAATTTTCGAGATCTGTAAATGATGCTTTATTTGTGAGACTCATCTTATCTTTGGTATTATCATAAAAATAATATTATTTTTATGTGTTATATGAATTAAAAGTTTTCTAACAACGCAATTTATTTTATTTTAATTCAGTAGCCGTTTAATAGCCAATTAATTTTGAGTTATATCAGTCTGTTTTTTCTCGCTTTTTGTAATTGTTTTCAGCCGACTTGTGGTTTTGCATTCGTTTTTTTACATATATACTATAATTAAAATCTTCTAGACTTGGACCCAGCAAATTTATTGTCATTAGAGAACTGACATTTATTATACTTAGAGATTTTCTTGTATCCGTCAATATAACGTTTATAAGCGAGAATCTTCTCTCTGCTTCAGCTGAACTTAAAGCTACCGTGTATAAAATATTTTTAGCCTTTTGATTGTTACTGGAATATCTTTGTTATTGGGGTGTTGGTTTTTAATATAAGATCTAAATTCATCTATTTATATTGTAGTGTTAAAAATTTTGCTAAGGTATTCACAATATATTTGTCTTTTTTTATGGAACAAACACTGGCGCTTATACACTCACGGGAAGGCCCGATTTAATGTTTTCTTTTTTGGGGCAAGGAAATTACAAAAAATCGAATAATGTCATTTTAAAATACATCTAGCTAAAACACACAAATAATACAATTATTAGACAATTTTTCATCATTTAAGGATGTCTGTAGGTTAGAAATCGTTTTTTTATGCATTAATTAGGTAATAGAATTTGCATTAGACATCTTTAACAAAAAAATAATATAAAATTAATTAAGTTGTTGTTATTTACTACATTACTAACATTTTTTATTCTTTTCATTTTTTTTTGCCATAAACTAGGACCCCTTAAATCAGGCGGCCCCCCGTAAGTGTATAAGCGCCATAACACTATATCTATATTTTATGTCTTTGTATCTAGAAATGAAAATATATTATGATCAAATTTAGTACTAGTACTGAAATTGCTAATACCGAAAGGGTTTAAATTATGTCGTTTCTACATTGAAATCCATATTTGTTCTAGAAGTTAATCTTTTGGAATACGCTCTACTTTGATGGAAGAAAACTATATATATTTATCTACGTTATTTTTTCATAATACACTAGTTTCTTAAGTTTCATATTTCCCATCAGTTGATTAATGATATTCTTATATATATAGTACGTTTTATTAATCTATTATCCTTGTTAAAATCAATGCTTCTATCCTGCAGTGATAATGATAGTTAACCAATTTCTTGTAAGATGTCAATCATATATGCCAAATTATATATAAAATGTAAATTTCTAAGTATCTTTAAATATTCAGCAAACTTTTTATATTTTTTAAATATATTATTAGAGTAGGGTTTGCATTCCAAATTGCTATACATTTTCTTAAGCTACATGCTGCCCATCTGGGGGCCAAATACCCGTCCGGCTTTTTTAAAACTAAATGCAAAGACCGCTTACAATCACTTCTAAATCTTTTTGTTTCTTTGTCAATTATTGATATATTGCATATATTTAATCTAATAAATTTTTAAAAATATTGACACATCCAAACTGACAGATTGAATTATCTAGTACTAACTGCAAACAATGTCAAGACAATGCCAAATTATTATTCACGGGTATTTATTTTTCAATCTTGTGGCCACACTAGTTCTTTTATTTTCAAAATACCACGGCCGATTCACTACAAACCCCAATTAAAATTCTTTCATATCCAGTATCGAACGTATCTTTTTTACATGTCGTTATTATGGTATTATATATTGTCTCCGTATCTGATTTTCAATTTCAATAAATTTCACAAAAATAAATGGGCTATAACAATCTGCCTCAATTTTTATATAAAAAACAAACGCTGGTTCCAGACTAACTTTCATTGCTTCATCAACTACAATGCATATATTTTATTCATGTTTTTTAATATTCATCATTTTTTTTGCTTAATCTGTTTTGCAATGGATGAAATAATATTTAGACATGTGAATCGCAAATGTAAAGATACCCCAACATCAACATTATTTTTCATATAAAGTGTTGTTAACAAAGGAAAATCAGAGAATGGATTACTTGCCTGGCAATATAATACGCAGTAATAATTATTTATTCGTAGTGTCAAGATATTGAATATGTAAAAAGTATCTATAATGTATCACTCCTGCCTTTTCGCGTTTCAGCATAATATCACGTGCATTTTTGTGATAAGAACTGTTTAAAGTTTTACATACTTTTTTTCCTATTTTCTTTCTCATATCGAGAATCGTTTATGCCTGTGCTTCTACACATACCTCATTCCATTCTTTTACTTAAAAGGGGTAGGGTATTTCTAATTGCTTGTAATCTATACAAAAAAAAAACATCCCAAACTTTTTCTGTAAAATTAGTAAAAATATTTAGCTTTTTAAAAACTGAAATTTGTCGATGTCCAGTAATCTGGAATGTCATCATCTATATTTTGGTCAGCTTTTTATGCTTTAAATTCTACAAGTACTACATTTAGTACATTATATATACATAAAGACACATTTTCTTTGCAGGTATTAGTAAAGAGTGTGCTCGGTGCCATTTCTAAGGTATTATTTGCGTCTTTTTTTTTATTGGAATAGGAGGGTCGTGTTTATTGTAATAACCAAGTGGTTTTGATTTTTTTGCAGTTAAATAGTCGTTATTTCTGTTTGCATATATAAGGGCAAAAAAATAAATGAATAAAAATGACACTCTAATTTCCAAATTTTATGTATGGAAACAATTTGCAAGGTGTTTCTATACAAAAAAGTCTTTTAAAATACCTTTCAGTTGCTGCAATAACAATTCATCCAAAAAGTATTTAAAACTGATTTAATAATAAAATATACTTACAGAATGTTTACAAAAAATAACATATGTTTACGAATGTCTGTGAATACTTTGAATAATGGCAGAAAGTCGTATTATGTTTCTAAAGGAGGCAATAATTTTTTTTATAAAGATTTTTTTATAAAAAATAAATTTTTACAACATAGAAAGATAAAATTTATAAAAAAATCTTTCTCAACGATCTCTTGTTTTCATTCATATGGTTGTAAATTACGCCGTTTATACGCACAGCTAGACTTTTAGAGTAAAAACCCATGAACTTATAACTAGTTATTTATTCGGCGTTTTGTTTTATACAAAATACCTTTTTCTTATATTTAAAACCAATATCCCTAATCGAAAAACTACAGGTAAAAATACAAAATTTTATAATCAATTGCTTTTTTAAAAAATTGCACTTTCTCGTGTGCGCCTGCGGCTAGACGGCATTGCTACTTGCGGAGCTCGGCACCTCGCACCTCGGCTTCGCCGTAGTTCTGACCACATGCAGAGACTGCGGCTCTGCATTGTATATACTTCATCAAGCCTTCGGTTCGTCGCGGTTTACATCCGACATATTCCTGGGCAAAGTCAAAGCTCATGCACACAAAAAAATACTTATCATGCAACCTTGTCTTTTGTGTGCATATTTTGTGTAATATCTCACTATTATGTAAAAGTTTTAATAATTTTGTTTATTAAAGACAAATAAAAATATTTTTTTATGAGAAAGGGTTTTTTGTTGTATTTTTTTGATTAATAATTTGCAAATTTAGCAACAGGAAGTCTCAAGTAGTTCAACTAAATTATTACATTGGTATAGACATCTCAATATTGGTTTTTATTGTATTTATTTATTGTGTTGTCTCGTGCGTGTTATTAATGGTAGTCATGTGTTTTTTTTGTTAAAATTTTTTTTTATAAAAAAATGCCCGCTAAAGTATAAAATATGTTTAAGCAGTGTATGTGCTCTATAAAATGTATCAATATTTTAATGCCTTTATAAACAGATATAGCACAACAAATAATTTAATGCGCATTATTATTTGTATTTGTATGTGGCATTAACGGATTTCTAATATAAAAAGCGTATGTGGCTGTAAATTTTTATGTAGATGCTCTGCTGCATTTTTGTTTTTTGTATGTTTTTTTCTAGTATATTTTTTTAAATCTATGAAAACTTATGGTTTTTTGCAAAGGGTTTATAAATACTCAAATACAGTGTTTTTAACACGACAGATTACTACATAATTTTACATTTAAGTATTCTAGGATGTATATGACACTTTTAACTACATGCTACTCGAAAAGGAATACCTTTAAAGTTATATGTAAAAAATAAGTTTTGCGTGCTCTAAATGTTATATATAAAAATAAATCACAGTACGACTTTTTTGGCGTACAACGGCTTTATTTTTATAATTTTAAAGTATTTTATGTTTTGCTATAAGATAAAATAAAAGAAAATTATAGCATTTATTTACTAAAACTATTATTAATCGTTTTAATCTGTTTTTATAACGACATCAACCGTTATCACTATTTTAAGGCTCTCTAATCTTTCTTAAATTATTTTTTTTTATTTAGCAAGCCGCGGTAATGTCAAACAAAACCTGGAGGGTATGAGTGGGGGGTGGGCCCCACCCCGCAGATACCAAGTTCAATTTTTTGCTGACGGGGTTTGGCCTGTC
>JAQFYM010007613.1:0-10176 GCA_034694785.1 Agrenia bidenticulata
ATAGAACCGCATTATGTAGGTTTAAACTTACCAAAGTGGTTTTAGATTACGCTAAATTTTATTTAAAAGATTTAAAACTCAAATTTTTATTTTTTAATTTTTTATGGTTTGTCTGTTAGATATAGTGCTTGATCTTATCCTTAGTAAAAAAAAATGCAGAAAAATACTAAGCGGTAACCTTTGAAAATCGCAAAGTACATTACCGGTACATTGCCGTTTAGTAACTTACCGGTAACCAAAATGGGAGTACCCTAATTTATACATAATAATTTTGTGTACATAATTTTTATAACATTTTGTGCACCGGCTTGCATAAAACTAAAATTTAGATAAAAGTAATTTCGGGCCTAAACGTTTTTGAGTAAACGAGACACACCCTAAGTTTTTGAAAAAGGAACTAATACCCAGAAAAATGGGCCATGAAAATGCCAAGATTTGAAATTAAAAACAGGGCACAACTATTTTAAGGGTTAAATCAGGCGCACCATATGGAATGAAAACCCTGATATGTAAATTAAAAAATTTTAAATTCAGTCTTCCCAAAAAATTTTGCATTGTTAACAAAAAAAAATATATAGTAAGAACTAAATTATTTAACAAACTCAACTTAAGAAATTTTAGTAAATGATGCAATTGTGGGGTTTTTATCGCATAAAAGGATAACTTATGAGAAAGAGTACTGAGTATACTTTGTAATCTATGTAAAAGTATATTTTATTATCAGAAATATCATTCTTGCACGAAGAAGTTAATCTTTTATCAAATAACCATTTCAAAGAGAATATGCCTTTTCTCTGCACTATTCCCACTTTTTTTATTTGGATCATTCTTTACTGGGTCTGCGGTACCGTATGTAGGGTTAAAGAATTGTGTTGTTTTTCGATTACTATTTGCTTCATCCTTGTCTGGGTTTACGTTAACGTATGTATGGTTTGATAATGTAGTCGAATCTCTATTTATGTGCGTTCCACATGGTATTGTTTTTCTCGTTGTATTTGATTGTAAATTTTGTTTACTTCAGATGATAATCGATTTTCCATATTTCGTGGGCTATAAATTGATGTATAATATACATCCGGATCTTGTTCACTCGGTAAAGGAAGACGTGGTCTTTCGCTTATAGTCCTCCATGGTTGCTCTACTATCGTGCCGCCTTCATTAAAATCCCGTACAGTTCGATTCTCGGCCATATCGTTCTTCGGCTGTAAATTTATATCTGGGTCATTGCATAAACAGCCACAGTTATAGTAACAAGTGAAACTTGCCCAACAACAAGATTTAGATTCTAATTGTTGTTTTGGTCTAAAGAGTTTATCTGAGTTTTAGATTCATCTTTCGGTAGATAAATAGCAATAGATGCATGTACTATTCCTATCAAACAATTGATGATCATTGAAATAGATTTCATATTGTATTGCTGAATTCCAGACACTGCCAATATATCCAATCACCATTTACCATAAAAAGTTATTAAAACTATTATAAAAATGAATTTTATGCCATGTTGGTGTAAATTTAACCAATAATAATACTTCATAACGTAAATTGAATTTTGTAAATTAGATAGATACAAAAAAAATATGGAATAAATTCAGAATGTATGATTAAATGCCGTACGCTATTTTACATTTTAACGTGTATTATTTTGCGTCATTCAGATCAACTAAAATTAAAAATTAGTGCTAACGGATAACGCCATTTAGTATCCGCTCTCCATATAGTATCCTCATGGCCAAATAAGGTGGGTTTTCAAATAAGTTTACAGATACTATTCTAAAGTATCTACATCCAAGTAGTGTTCGCCAATACATTTTTAAGGAGCATATATTTTATCAATGTTACTTTTATGCGAAAAGTTCTTTTTTATATAAAAAAATTGTTTTTTTTTTTTTGCATATCAAACGCCCGAATAGTATCCGACCCCGAAAGTGTAGGGATACTAATTTATAATGTCTTCAATATTTGTCACGGCAATTATCATATCTGATATCTGATGTTCAGAAAATCACAATATTGGACATGTTTGATGTCTGATATATTTTCTATATATTGACATGTTTAAATAAATTCATAGTCTAAAAAAAAATCTATTACTACTATTGATTCTGCAGCTTGCGACGAGCAGCAACCATTGACAATATTAGACGGGGTTATCCTTTATCATATTTTCGACGTGTAAAACGATATAAATTAGTTATTTTTACAATGAGAAATTTATACTATAATATTAGATATATGAAATTGTATTTTGCATTTCAAAGTTTTTTTTAAAGAATATGCATAAAATTTTGATTACTATCTTCTGTGAAATTTAGCTTTTTCTTTATTGATAGAAAAATATATCATTTTGAAAAAATATATGACAGATATAATGCGACTTTAACTATACACAGGCGTTTTTTTTTGCACACATGATAAGCATTTCTAGGACTTCCTTTGTAATGCATTTGCGATATGTGCTTGTCAGTGGCCAGTGTTTTTATATCTGATCAACTGAGCGCATGAATTTTCACAATTGGAAAGCGATTTTTTAAAAAGTTTTCAGTTTCAAGTTTTTTAGCTAACTTACATTAAGTTTTAATTTGATAATAGTAAATAAATATTTTACTATTTTTCGCTTATTTACAACTAAACGACATAAAACGGGTTTTATTGAAATACAGAAAACGTTGTTCCATCATATTTTTATTTATTCAATTTTAATAGTCACCCTATAGTAAATAAAATTTTTAAGCGACAGTGCTTCAACATATTATTTAGGATAACCGTAAAACAATTTTGAATATTCAAGATATTAATTCATGCTAATAAATGATTACATTTCGACACTTAATACGCGTTATTTCAATTTTTAAAAATTTATTACAAACAAACATATTAAATGAACTAGAAAAAGACCATATCTAAAAGTATAATGAGCATATTTTATCGTAATTTTTTTTATTGTTGTATAAAAAAGAAATTATAATTTTTTTATGCAAAAACAACGCGCGAGTAATTTTCATTAACGTGGTACAATGCCTGATCCATGTAAATGATATTGCAGTGGCTATACAATATAAATTTGTTATTTTTCGTGGCTTTAAAAAGCATTTCCTCAAACTAAAAAAAAAGACAAAAGAAAATACCTTTTACCACTAAGTGTGCATAAGTTGTATGAAGTTTTCTTTACATGCAACATGGGAAAACCGTTTCCCGTATTTACTAGTTTGGTCATATCTTTACAGTAATTAAACACATATTTTTACCACAGAAATTCGATTTAAGTATATAAAATAGTCTTTTTTTTGTATATAAGTCGATAATTTAATACAATCCAAAGTTTTCTTTATTTTCTTTACACAAAAATTACTATTTATACTTAATAACTATTTATTTTTAGATTTACAAATTTAGTAAACTGTAATTTTTTATTAATCTACACCAGTAAAAAGTAAAATTAAGTCTGCAAAAATGCTTTACGTCATGATTATATTAGAAAGTGTATGTTACGCATCCGTATGGATTATAATATGCATTTAATATGCCTTTTTTACTGTTCTTTTTATATCTATTAAGGTTAGCGAAGAAAACTAGTCAAATTTAATTTTTTATACTGAAACTAGCAATAAAAACAAAAAAAATAATTAGATTACCGATTATCTACAAGTAAAAAAACATGTATGTACTATATTCCGATTTCTAATGCATATTTATATGCTGAATAAAACACAAGAGTTCAAACAAATTCAAATTACTCTAAACGGCAAATTTTCGCCATAATCTTAAAGAAGATAGTTTTTTGTGTATAATATTAATTTCTTTTTGCAAAACTGAAACACGTTTTTTATGTATAGTTAAACTTTTTAATCCCCCACAGTGCACGTAAAAAAACTTAATGACATTTAATTAAATTATACGCCTTACGAGTAAATTTATAATCATAAAAAAGTTCTTTATGTGGAAAACAGGGTTTATGTAAAAGCTTGTATTATGTACAAGATATTAGTGTTATTTACAAAGCTTTTTCCTTAACAAAAAAAAGTAATATATTTATATGTATTAGTCATTTCTGCCGGATATTAAAGTCTGGTTAAAATACGAAATATACTTTTTATACTCTATTTACATTTTCTAAGTTTTAATTGCGCAATTTCGGTTTACGTAGACACTTAACACTACAAATCTTTTGTTTTTGCCTTGCGTATTTATTTTATATTATTCTCTACACAAAACTGTATGCATATGTTTTATTTAGAAGTTTTTGTCATCCTAAACATGTTTTTTTTTATCGAAGCTATTTTTTAACTTTTACCAACATTTTACAAGTTATAAAAACAAAACAGAACGACAAAAATTTTGCATCCAGGTCTAGCCTGTATCAGTTTAGGCAAGCAATTCTTTAGCCAGTGGGTATTTTACATGTAAACATTTTTTTTGTATTTTTTGTAAAGCTATTTTTTATAAGCAGATTATATTCCAATACATTGGTAAGCATGTTTTAAAAACCTAAAAATTGTACTAACTTAACAGAAAAAAATTGGTATATATCGAAAGTAGGGCACTATGATCATAATTATTAGGGTTTGTGCAAAATTACCCAAGTAACCTTTTAGGTAACCGAAAATATACACAAAGAAAAGTTAAATTTATAAATATACTTCACTAATTTTTTGTTTTAACGAGGTTGTTTGTTTTAATCATTCTAGTATCTTTTTCACTATATAAATATTTTTACTATCGATAAATTCTGTGCCTACACTGCCATTCTAATACAGTTAAGCTATAATCTATACTAAATAGTCATAAAATATAAATAATTGGGGCTAGTACCGTATTCAGACTTTTTAGACAACGGAATGCAGGTTTAATTACAATATATGTTTTAATTGGGATTGCGGCAAAAAAGTCCCTTATACACATTTCTTACAATTTTTTCTTGTAAAAAAATATTTAGCGAAGAGTTAAAAAGCAGTTTTTTCCTGTTTTCGGGCTTAAATCAGGCAAGCATTAGTTTTACGGGGGCTTGAGGGTTCTCTCCACCGTTAGAACGCACCAAAAATGCAATCACACCAAAAAATTCGCCTCCCTCGCATTTTTTTGGTGCGGAGCTTTGCGGTTCGTTGTTTAAAATACGCACCAATTTAATTACTCGCACGAAGTAATGCCATATTGAAATTTTTAAAATATAAAAAAAACATAGGAATATCTAAAAAGTCATATTCAATAAGACTTATACTATTTGGAAAAAAATTAACCAAAAAAAATACATATATGAGTTCTATCTACAACATTTCTACACAAAACGTATACGTAAAACGTAAAATACTAGTTTATTTTGCGCATTAATCTTAGTATCTATTGTTTTTTTTTCTTTTTGTGTAAATTACAGACGTAAAAATGAATCATGGACCAGAGGCGTAGCTAGGGGGGGGGAGGGGAAGGAGGTAAAAAAACACAGTATTAAAAAATACTATGTGCCTAATTTTTAGCGGGTTTTTTTTGGTGCAGTGTTTTTTGTTTACAAATAAATTGAAAATTGAAAAAATTTAAAGCGCAAGTTGTTACAAAAATACACAATTAACGTATGCCTAATTTAAATCTTGTTTACAAGTGTTTTTTATTTTAATATATAGACTACTCCTCAATACAAATTTTTTTAGCTACGCCTCTGTAAAAGACTAAAGAACAAACAAATATAAAAAATAAAAGGCATTGTTTTTACGAAAAAAAAACATATATCTATGTAAAGACGGAAATTAGTTTTTAAACACAATTTAGAAACTGATTGATGCTTTTTTATTTTATGTGTATAAATAAATAAGTTATAATTAAGCTAACATAATACACATAATTAATTTAGTATGGTACCAAAGATTCTCTCAGCCCAGGGCTAGTTAGTTTTTTTTTAGTAAATAAAGCTCAAAAACACGATTTATGACGTACAAATCTTTTTTTTTTGATCATTTCTAATTTTAGTATTTTTTAATTGATACATTTTTTTTTATAAAATCACAGCACAAATAAAGACCCGATATATAATTCACGCCCAGCTATTTTTTTGAAGGCGGCGGGGCGCATCCCCCCTCCTAGGTACGCCAATGGCTTTTTTTTATGCGTAAAAAAAGAGCTAGTCATACGCATATTTCATTTAATTGTAATTAACTGCATATTGACATACGATTAAATTTCCGCTGCATTATTCGTACAAATATTTCTAAATATAATTTCTTAATGATTTTTTTGAATAAAAAAAAGTAACAATTAATTGATTTAAAGGCATTTTTTGTTGCGTTAAAGTTGTGTAGAATAAAATCAATACCTTTTTATATTAAAAAAAAACATGTATCCATGATAATAAGTAAGTTTGGTTAGTTAGATTTTTGGTCCAATCATAGCTTTTTTGTAGTACCAGGTTTGTCAATTTTATATCTTCTAAGGCCATTACAAAATTTTTAAAAAAGATGGAAAATTTTGAACTTAATGTTTTTTTGCATAGATTGTCTATAATGATTACCGTAGAATAGTAAAACATTTTCAAATACTACAAATATATTATGTAGAAATTCAAAAATAAATTTGTTATGTATATTAATTATACAATATATTATTTATTTGTACATTTCAATAGTTAACATAATTTTTATTGCATGTTATTTATTTGACACAAAGCATAAAAAGCATCAAAAAAAAAACTACTTAATCTTATAATAATAAATAAGTAAAAAAAAAACACAAATTGTATAAAAAAACATGCCAAATTTTATGTTTTTGTGTTTACTTTTATTATAAATAGTAAGATACCTGTAATTATAGCAAGCTACACGTGAAAAAAGAAGACAATTCTATAAGAATCACAAGAAATAATGCATTACAATGTATTTTTAGGCAACAAAAAACCATCGAGCCATAATATTTGCATAGTTACAACAATGGAACATATGTGGCATTATCAATACAACTGAAACTTAGAGAAAAATTAATTGTATAATACATATACATAATTAACATGGACGTATGCATAGGTTGTTTTGGAAAGATCTTTAAAAATTCTATTTATTAAAGGCTTCCTGACAAATATATACGCATGTAAAATGTTGATCATTCTTCCTGTGAAGTAGTAAAGCAGTTTTTTTACGCACGTCTGCCTTTATGGATTAAACTAAGACCATTTTTTGAATTTTTAAACAAACTTTTTACAGACGAAATTTTTTTTTTCCTAATCCTTATAAAAAAAAGCATTTTTGTGTCAGATGATATACTTAAATTTTTGTTTGTAACTAAAAAAAACGTGTATGATATTTTCTATGATATCGTTGACTCTATAATTAAAACTTTTGACTTTTTTATTTGTTTTTAATAGTGAAGAAATGTTGTCTTCTTAACACAAATGTAACATATTTATACCAAAAAAGTAAAGATGCATTACTAAGTACTGAACGTTTAAAATATAGAATAACGAAAAGATAAAAAATTGTTAGCAAATATACATATACATTTTTGATTACCCGTTATAAAATGTTTTTATAGTTTTCTTTCGTAGTTAAATTGCACAAGATTGATGCGTTGTCAAGCTATATTTTTATTGTGGCTTTTTTTATAATTTCATACGCATTTAATTTGTTAAACTTCCTGTGATGTAAAAAATGAACACAATTTTATAATTGTATATAAATAAAAAACTAGCCTACAAATTAAACTTGTCAAGAAAAAAAAATAGCTTTTAATGTAGTAATGCAACGAAAAATTTTTATTTTTATATGTAAAAACATGTATAAAACATGTATGAGACTACAGGTTTACGACCAGGGGTGGCACTCATGGAGGGGGGGTGGGGTGGGTCAAAAGGGCTCTGACCCCCCTAGAAAATTTTTTAAACATAGTTTTTGCGCTTTTAAGCTTTAATATAATGTCAAAAAAACATTTATATTTTTGTGACCTCCCCTGACAAGATTTTAGAGTGCCACCCCTGTTTACGACGTATCGTGCTGTTGCATTGCAATAAAAATAGATCAAATAGGAAGTTTTTTTTGTATTAAGTTAGATTTTTTTTATTGTGCAATCTGCAACAAATTTTAAAGTAGCATCGGTTTTATTTTTTTTACATAAAGTAAGCAGTAGCAATTATTTTATAACATTATGATACATAAAAAAAACTTTTTACCCGTTTTTCTTTTTTTAGTCTTCCTTATACATCTTTTTAAATTATATGTGCTTTCACAAGGGTGCTTTTATATTAAAAAATTGTTTAAAAACAAAAGTAGAGCTCACTCTAGCCAGACAAGTTTGTATAAACCCCCGAGTGAATACTTTTTGCACAAACAGTAAATGTAAATGTGTATTTTCTAAACATAAAAATGTAATTTTTGTGATTAAATGTTGTACTAAGCGATTTTTTATATTAAACATCTGCTTAACTTTACATTTATTTGTATTTTTCCCTGGAAATACTAAAAATTGCTATATCTCTAGATATTCTAATTTCTTGTTACAAAGGACCCATTTTCTCCCAAATTGGAAGAGAATTTAACGTTAGTATTTATATCTAAAAATAGAGGCGTGCTTAAAACCAAAAACAAATCATGTAAATTTGTTTTTTTTTAAAATTTTCAGTAAAAAGAATATTTTTTTTTTCTACGAATTTGTGTTGTTCTAGCATGTTACAAATACACGATTTGGGTTATAATTAATTTGAAAATGAGTAAATGTAAAATCTACAATAAAGAAGCAAATAAAACATAAAAATACGGTTTTTTGTGTATTATTGGTAGTTCACACACATTATATGATTTTTTGTTGGGATTTTTTTAGAGCCTCTTGATGTTGATGATGTATACCGAGTAATATATCTAGTATCATTCGGCTTTTAATTTCCTTTTGCCGTCTATGCTATGGCTGGC
Organism: Agrenia bidenticulata; assembly: GCA_034694785.1. Lineage (NCBI taxonomy): Eukaryota > Metazoa > Arthropoda > Collembola > Entomobryomorpha > Isotomidae > Agrenia > Agrenia bidenticulata. The sequence goes on from JAQFYM010007613.1 coordinate 8,880, forward strand.
GTCTAAATTTTTTTAGGGCTTTTAAACGGTACTTTAATAAAAAACACATACAGAATCTCGTAGGTGCAAGAGCAAGTTTTTGTGCATTGCGTGAACATTTAAAAGCACACAGCAAGCTTAAATAGTTCAATATTAGGTGCGATAAGAAGCGGGATTGTGGCTTACTTATATTTGGTTCGAACGTTGAAACTACTCTTTTTCTGTATACGATAATGAAAAGAACTTTTGTTTTTGTTCGGTGCAGTTACGAAATTAAAAATGGAACAAAGCCACTGTACAGTTTTTTTATAGCATATATATTTGCATGTCGCATGTTATGTTATGCTTAAGAAAAATAAATTAAGAGAATAAACATGGCTTTTAATATGAAAAAGCAAAGACGAAAACAACAAAAAAACACATAGGCAATTTTTATGCAAAAAAAAGCCAATGACCTATTGTTTTGTGCCTAGAAAAAGCAACGATAAAAGATAGAAAACAATAGGAATTTTATGCTTACAAAAAGGGATTGAGATCCAGAACAATAAATTACAATTTTCATTTATAAATATTTACATAAAGCTTGAGAAAACTCCACCATATTGCGATCTCAAAGAGTACAGATAATGATCCATATCAACTTGTTGAATACAATTTAAAAAGAAAAAAAGTATCAACACACTAATTGAACCTAAGAACTTCCCATACATACTATTGATGATTTTATGTATTACTTGAAGGTTTGTCAGCAATATTTTAGAAATTTTTTCGACGCCAATTACATGACTCAATGTTTTGATACGTGTTGTTGTGTTCAATTGTCCTTTTATCTAGGTTTTTAAAACTATATTTTGGTTTCTTAGTTTACTTGCACCGTGAACACATATACTCATATTTGATACATTATACCGGTGTCAAATGACCTAAACTTAAAAACTTTTGCATAAAAGGAATGTGGGGTTATCTTTTTTGCAAATTTGATATTTATTCCAGAGGCTCAGAATATAATAAAGCTTTAATATGGAACCACAATTTTAACGGTTCCCCTAAAATGACCATCATTGCCAAATATAGTAAATAATCATTCTATACTATAATTCTAATTTACTTAATATAAAGCAGTTATATTAACATAAAAAAAATGGTTTTTGTTTTTTAAGCTTTTATAAAAAATATAAAATACAGCCTAAAGGTTTCCAATATATTACCTGCCACTGAAATTATGTATAATTTCGCGTATAAAAAACTACAATGTAATCCAAAGAAGAAATCTCAATAAATACACTTTTATTTTTATATTAATTTTTTTCTTTACTTT